>JAOTOM010001398.1:0-67235 GCA_034440615.1 Ashinkailepas kermadecensis | reverse complement strand
GTAATTTTAACAATGTCAACAGCATGCAGGATCGTTGATGCAGCGCATCAACATTTTGTTCTCGGGGTATATTTGGAACAGGTCAGCCGATCGAGTTCAGTTTCTGCGTAACCAGTTCCGGAAGCATCTGATTATATTTTAAGGAACACTTCCGGCCATCTTCTCCGAAATCGCTGACTTTCACCGGTTCTTTTTTTGTTGGTTATTTGAGTTTTAGGGTGCATCGATCAGGTTTGATCATTTATTGCCAATTTCGCAGCTTATCATCGCATAATGACGACAAATGTATAACCTTCATTGGTAGGATAATTGACAATTGAGCTAACATACTAGCAAGCATGGGCCTTGTCATTGTGGGGACGGGGGATGTATCCGCCCCTCCCCCGAAATGTTGCGAAATTTAGCTGCGTTGACGTTGCATGAACAGAATGTACCTAAAGACCTTTTCATCCCTCCCCCCCCAAACCCAAATCCGTGGCGACGTCAATACATTTGGTTACAGGCTACAGGAAAATTCGATACTTCTAAACTCATCTGAACTTTGTACCTTCGACCTCGCAGGGACGGACGTATGGAAATAGCTCAATGGACAAACGTACAGAGAAATGGATATCCATTCCAAGACTTTGCGCAACGAGCATGGATGTTCTCCTTTTGTTTCGTTAGCACGCTTTAGAACACTGAGGGTCGCAAAGAACCTGCACTGCGGAGTGCGGCAAGAGGCCAGACGCAGGCGAGAGTTGATGCTAGTTCCCACTGATTGGTCTTAATGTCTCATTATCAGTGCGATCTTGGCACTTCATCTGGTGATGAAGTATAACAGCTGGTGCGCCCCAATGGCCGAATAACTAACTCTGCTGATGAATTATCCCGGGTTTCATCACTTGCAACGATGCATTAAACCGCGAGATCCTCTCGTCGGTGGCGTTTGATGTTCCCAGACATCCAGTACCTAAATGTGGCATTAGAACCGACAGTGCAGATTGATTGCGAATTATCCAGCCTGCAAGTCTGCGTAATACTCAGCTAACACGTGCTGCATCAAAGCCCGTCAGCAAAACGCGTAACTACCACCTAGCAGAATAAAAGGCAGATATGTATATTATCATCATGGACACCCTGGTGCCGGCTGCAATGTATGTTGATATCCAACTATGATACAAGTTCGGCGTTGGGCCGATGGTAGCGCATGGCAGATATGCATGCTCTAAAATCTCCACAAACCAACCTAAAAGCCGCATGCAAATAGGTGCCCTTGCGGTGTCTGCCCGTATACACCCATACGCACGCGCTCATTGCGTGGTACAGGTCTTAGCCAGCAGCCAACTGACCATCTGACACCTGGTGCCTATCCTGGTGCCTATCCTGAGTAGGCAGCGGCGGCCCGGCCTTGCCTGCAGATAGTAGCC
Organism: Ashinkailepas kermadecensis; assembly: GCA_034440615.1. Lineage (NCBI taxonomy): Eukaryota > Metazoa > Arthropoda > Thecostraca > Neolepadidae > Ashinkailepas > Ashinkailepas kermadecensis. The sequence continues at coordinate 65,826 of JAOTOM010001398.1, read as the reverse complement.
TGGCCACGGCCGTTGCCGCCGGCGCCGCCTTATATTGGGGTCGCGACACCGGTATTCGACACGCATCGCCTCATCACTGCGCTTTGGAAATTAATATAAAATATTTGACAGTCGAGAATAATGAATGGCGTCCAAATTTGCCAACTAGGGCGAATGGAGCAGAATGTCGGCCGGCAGCAGTAGCAATTGTGGGCTTGCCGAGCGGCACCTTTTATGTCGTCACCGGCGCGCGGCTGCAGGTCAAAGAGCGACGTGCTTGCTAACCGGCAGCAGCGTCGGAGAGGGGCGGGGGAGCGCCAGCCAGTCGCTGCACCCCACTCTTAACCTGGGTTTATGCCGTGGAGTAATTACAACAACATTTCCACCTTTTAACTGTATCATTATGCAAAATTAATGCACAGCAGTATCGCCAAGTGGAACTGGACACGAACAGCCCGGCGATACGATACAAATTAGGTTTTAGTATCTTGGCAACCGATGGACGGCTTGATTTAATTATAGAGAGGCGGTAGTGGTGGCCGCTATTAGCGGTCGGCTCAGACAGACCGCCACGGTCGACCGGCTCCATCTGCGCGGGTGCCGGTGGCCGACTGGTCAGTACATCGAGCAGCGCCCGGCTGGACTTCTGCCTGCCATTTCAGTGGTGAACGAACATGCGGCGGGCCTGCACTGCGACTGATGAGGCTGAATAATTCACCATCATTGGTATCAAAACTTTGTTTAACCGAGCGGCAGCCGCCAGTCACCAGTGCACCTCGCCGACTCTTTACGGTGCTGCTGCGGCGCGACACGACTTTGGCCGCTGCCCATCGACGGCTGCCCAGTCACACGTGCAAGTGCGGCGTCGAATCGGGAGCTCGCCGGCAATTTTCCTCGTCACGCTATGGTGTCGACACGTTTCAACTAATGGCCGCAGTTACAGTGGCGCCTTTGTACGGGCGCGGCCATGATTGAGTTAATGCAAACACAGCGTGCCGCGCCGATCGCCTAATGGATTGTCATTGGTCATGGCCGGCTTTTACACAATGCGGGAGCGCCGAAAGGTCGCCGTATGCAACTGCCGTTCTGTCGACCTTTACGTTTGGCCGGTAATGGCCCCGTGACACTAGTGAATGTCGGCCACATTACGGCTGCCACGCAAGCCGAGTGTCACCGTTCTGTTGCCAAATTACGGCTGCCCGGCAAGCCGAGTGTCACCGTTCTGTTGCCGAATTACGGCTGCCAGGCAAGCCGAGTGTCACCGTTCTGTTGCCGAATTACGGCTGCCACGTAGGCCGAGTGTCACCGTTCTGTTGCCAAATTACGGCTGCCAGGCAAACCGAGTGTAATCGTTCTGTGGCTACCTTTCAGCTGCCTGGCAAATCAAGTGTCGCCGCTTGTTGCCACTCATTCCTAGCAACTAAAACTAAGCGACACAGGCAAACAATGCACCCGTGCAGTTTGTTGCCACTGTATGGCAGCGTCCAAGTGGACCATGTGACTGTTCGATACCGCATGGCAGCGTCCAAGTGGACCATGTGACTGTTTGGTACCGCATGGCAGCGTCCAAGTGGATCATGTGACTGTTCGGTACTATATGGCAGCGCCCAAGTGGACCACGTGCCTGTTCGGTACCGCATGGCAGCGCCCAAGTGGACCATGTGACTGTTTGGTACCGCATGGCAGCGTCCAAGTGGACCATGTGACTGTTCGGTACTATATGGCAGCGCCCAAGTGGACCACGTGCCTGTTCGGTACCGCATGGCAGCGCCCAAGTGGACCATGTGACTGTTTGGTACCGCATGGCAGCGTCCAAGTGGACCATGTGACTGTTTGGTACCGCATGGCAGCGTCCAAGTGGACCATGTGACTGTTCGGTACTATATGGCAGCGCCCAAGTGCACCACATGCCTGTTCGGTACCGCATGGCAGCGCCCAAGTGGACCATGTGACTGTTCGGTACTGCATGGCAGCGTCCAAGTGGACCATGTGACTGTTTGGTACCGCATGGCAGCGTCCAAGTGGACCATGTGACTGTTCGGTACTATATGGCAGCGCCCAAGTGGACCACGTGCCTGTTCGGTACCGCATGGCAGCGTCCAAGTGGACCATGTGACTGTTTGGTACCGCATGGCAGCGTCCAAGTGGACCATGTGACTGTTCGGTACTATATGGCAGCGCCCAAGTGGACCACGTGCCTGTTCGGTACCGCATGGCAGCGCCCAAGTGGACCATGTGACTGTTCGGTACTGCATGGCAGCGTCCAAGTGGACCATGTGACTGTTCGGTACCGCATGGCAGCGTCCAAGTGGACCATGTGACTGTTCGGTATTATATGTCAGCGCCCAAGTGGACCACGTGCTTGTTCGGTACCGCATGGCAGCGCCCAAGTGGACCATGTGACTGTTTGGTACCGCATGGCAGCGTCCAAGTGGACCATGTGACTGTTTGGTACCGCATGGCAGCGCCCAAGTGGACCATGTCACTGTTTGGTACCGCATGGCAGCGTCCAAGTGGACCATGTGACTGTTTGGTACCGCATGGCAGCGTCCAAGTGGACCATGTGACTGTTTGGTACCGCATGGCAGCGTCAAAGTGGACCATGTGACTGTTTGGTACCGTATGACAGTGGACCATGTAACTGTTTGGTACCGCATGGCAGCGTCCAGTCTGGTCGAATGTCTGTCTGATAGTCTGATAGTCTGATAGCTTGCCTTGCCTCGCCGTTGTAAATCATATAGACTGCTGGTGACGATCTGCAATTATGCTATTTTCATGCGACTTAGCTTATCCTTTAATTAGGCATCTGGTAGCGAGTGATGAATTAACCTGCCACTGTTTAGCCACGCTGCATTCACTGCAGGCAAGAGCGAAAAAAGGCTCGAAAAGACCGATGACATCCGGCAGGTGTTTTTTTGCGCAGCTGCGGTGGAGCGTGTCCCGCTCTAGACCCGGTTCTAATACGACGGACCAGCGGCCCGAGCAGATACTGGTCAGGCGCGGGGGGGGGGGCAGCCCCATGAGCAGCCACTGGACTCGGTAGGGGGCAATCGCTCCAGCAGTTACTGGTCCGGTAGCAGGACACACCCTGTCGGGTCGGAGAAAAAGGCAATCGTTCACACTCGTACTCCTACTTTTGACATCGATGTAAATTGGGTAGCTTTTCAATTTCGGTGGGTGCATTAAATAACCGATTAGAGCGAGGTGGACACACTTGGAGCACTTTGATTTTGTCCAAGGACAAAATTCGTTGCACTAATTTACATCATTGGTGGACAGTCGCGTTGTGAATAGTGTACTTGACAGTGGCGAATGTAAAAGCCTGGCCTGTTTTTTAAAAGAATAAAGTGCATTAAATAAACTATATATATATATATATATATATATATATATATATATATATATATATATATATATATATATATATATATATATATATATATATATATATATATATATGATATATATATATACATATATATATATATATATATATATATATATATATATATATATATATATATATATATATGCATGCATAAGACGCATCATCATGTATTTCAAGCTTCCAAGATAATGGCTACTCGTTTGTTAAAAAAGAACCAGAAAGACGGTAACCTGTATCTGCCTCTTCCTCTGCCTTAGTTCTAGTTTCGTCTCTCTCTCTCTCTCTCTCTCTCTCTCTCTCTCTCTCTCTCTCTCTCTCTCTCTCTCTCTCTCTCTCTCTCTCTCTCTCTCTCTCTCCTCTCTCTCTCTCTCTCTCTCTCTCTCTCTCTCTCTCTCTCTCTCTCTCTCTCTCTCTCTCTCTCTCTCTCTCTCTCTCTCTCTCTCTCTCTCTCTCTCTCTCTCTCTCTCTCTCTCTCTCTCTCTCTCTCTATATATATATATATATATATATATATATATATATATATATATATATATATATATATATATATATATATATATATATATATATATATATATATATATATATATATATATATATATATATATATATATATATATATATATATATATATATATATATATATATATATATATATATATATATATATATATATATATATATATATATATATATATATATATATATATATATATATATATATATATATATATATATATATATATATATATATATATATATATATATATATATATATATATATATATATATATATATATATATATATATATATATATATATATATATATATATATATATATATATATATATATATATATATATATATATATATATATATATATATATATATATATATATATATATATATATATATATATATATATATATATATATATATATATATATATATATATATATATATATATATATATATATATATATATATATATATATATATATATATATATATATATATATATATATATATATATATATATATATATATATATATATATATATATATATATATATATATATATATATATATATATATATATATATATATATATATATATATATATATATATATATATATATATATATATATATATATATATATATATATATATATATATATATATATATATATATATATATATATATATATATATATATATATATATATATATATATATATATATATATATATATATATATATATATATATATATATATATATATATATATATATATATATATATATATATATATATATATATATATATATATATATATATATATATTCTCTATATATCTCATCTCTTTCTCTCTCTCTCCTTCTCATTCTCTCTCTATCTCTCTCTCTCTCTCTCTCTCTCTCTCTCTCTCTCTCTCTCTCTCTCTCTCTCTCTCTCTCTCTCTCTCTCTCTCTCTCTCTCTCTCTCTCTCTCTCTCTCTTAAACCGAAGGTACCTGACACGTGTATGGAAATCAGGCAGAACCACTATGGCATCTTCACAGCTGCACCTAATTCGTTATCTGAAAGCGTATACATTGCTGATTTTCAGATAAGGACGACGAACTTTCACCAAGCTCACAAGGTCAAAACTGCTCGTTGAAGTCGAAAAAGTCACGCAAGGCCCGGACCGCCTTCTCCGATCATCAGCTTCAAACACTGGAGAGGAACTTTGAGCGTCAGAAGTACCTCAGTGTACAGGACCGCATGGAGATGGCGGCCAGTCTCAACCTCACCGACACCCAGGTCAAAACCTGGTACCAGAACAGAAGGTAAGCGATCGCCTGGTAGTGAATTCACGATGCTCGAGATGAACATTTCAAATGGCATGCATTGCGTGGCGACATGGACGTAATAAGGGGGCAGCGGTGCCAAGCGCAGGGGGGGCGTACGTAATCGTCGACGGGATCGTTCTGTCGGGATTCCAGGACAAGGTCGAAAGACAATAAGTTCAAGGACAAAAGCTTAAATGAAGAATATTCGAAAGGGTTTCAAGTCCAATGGGTAAAGTGAAAGCGAGAAAAATCGAACAGTCAAAAAGTCGAAAGGACAAAAAGACAAAGGTAGTAAAGTCGAACGGATAAAAGTCAAATGGAAAAAGTTAAACGGACGAAAGCCTAAAAGTCGAAGCGATAAAAGTCGAATGGACGAAAAGTCCCGGGACAAAAAGTTGAAAGGAGAAACGTCCAATGGATGAAAATGAAATGAAAAAAATCGAGCGGACTAAAAGTCGAAAGCATACAATCCGAAGCGATAAAAGTCGAATGAACAAAAGTAAAAAGGACACAAGTAAAATGGACCAAAAGTCGACGGGGCGAAATCAAACGGACAAAAGTGAAAAGGACAAAAAGTCAAACAGGCTAATAGTTGAAAAGATAAAAGTCAAACGTACTAAAAGTCGAAAGGATAAAAGTCGAAGGGATAAAGTCAAAAGGACCAAAGTCAAAAAGATAAAAGTCGAAGAATAAAAGTAAAATGGGAAGATGAAAAGAGCACGGGAGAAGCAAAGAGAATCTGGGTGGTACCGGGGAGTGAGACTGGGGAGTTGAACGGAAGAACGGCATCCCGCGGAACCGGTCAATGGGACCTGAGAAGGGAACCGTGGAACTAGATCGGGGAACAGGGTCAGAGAACGGCACCATGGAACGGGATTTTGGATGGAAAATATGGGAACAACACTAGGTAGTTGGACGCAGACTAGAGCCGTGGCACGGGGTCAGTGAGCTGAGTCCACGTTTGCCACGTTGAGTCCACGTTTGCCAGTGTAGCAGCGATGGAGGAAAAGGGAGCGTAGTTTGAAACCATTGCACAATGCACAGATGAGAACGGACGCACGGAAGGACCGCGGCACGACCCACCCCATCAAACTGGTGTCGGAACAGCACAGGGCGTGAAGACCAGGACCAGGCAAGGGAATTGGTGAAGGGACCAGGAAACGGAATCACGAATGGATTCGGAATCACGAAACGGAATCAGGGAATGAGACCGGGATATGGGACTGGGAAACGGAATCGCGACATAGGCTCAGGAAAGGAAATTGTTGATCGGCGCTGGAAAAACAGCAATGTGGAGAAAGTAACGGGCTCCGATGGTGAGAACGACGCAACAGAACTAACATAATAGGAAACACGGACACCATCTAGAGCAGCGAATCCAATTTTAAGTGACGGAATAATATCTACAGGTGCTCGGGTTACCATTGCGGACCAGACAGAGAAATGTCTACGGAACAAGAAACCAAGGAACCACCGGTAAACTGGATCTGCAAATGCTAGTTCGGATGAAAACTACGTCAGTTCGGATTGCCCTAGTTCAGGTTGGGGTACTTTGCAATATCATCAGAAAGTAGCTGCAATTGCATTTTTTCTGATTGGTCTGTTGCTGGCCCGACCGGCTCATTCTATTTGTGCAGGTCATTTGAAGTTGGGGCAAAACCCCCCTCAAATTGCCAAGGTGCGGGAACAGCCGTTCACCTGCCCTCACACCCACTTAAGTTCCTACGCCTTCGTACATATATATATATATATATATATATATATATATATATATATATATATATATATATATATATATATATATATATATATATATATGTGTATATATATGTGTGTGTGTGTATGTATATACGACTCATTTCCCTCTTTCTCTATACGTTTTCGTTCCTTGAAACATTCTTCAACCAAAATTGTGCATGCTATATCTCTTTTCCGCTAAGTTTTTCACCTTCGGATTTGTATGTATTTGTGGTTTACATTACACAACGTATCAACTTTTGGGGCGCTCCACATATTTTCATGTGATTTCTGTCTCTTCGACTTGTATGCTTTCGATTTTGACGTGTGACTGTTTTAAGTTGACTTACCTCTTCGACTTTTTCTTTCGACTTATTGTCTGTTCGACTTTTATCCCTTCGATCTTCGTCCATTTGACTTCTACCCATTTTCGAGTATCTTTCGTTAGACTCCTTTTGTCCTTTGCATTTTTGTCTTTTAACTTTTTATACGGGCATGCCAAGGCAGAGATAGTAAGGTCGGCACCACTTGCCTATTGGGGTTGTTGTCGGATCCCTAAGAACGGCTACGAGCCCTTACAAAAGTGTGCGGGCCCTTATGAACATCTATAAATCCTTACGAAAGTCTATGGTTTGGTTATTGGTTTTACGACACGTCGACCGTTGAGTCATATAGCGTCGCCAATCTCTCACGCCGATTGGTCGCGGGCGAAGAGTAGCGACAGGTGAGACTCGAACCCACAATCTTTCGATTGTGAGACGAGTATCTTACCCCTAGACCACTCGTCCCCCGAAAGTCTATGAAACATTATGAACTTATATGTGCCCTTACGAACGTATGCGGAACCTTTCGAACGACCACGGGCCCTCACGGACTTCTACGGGCCATTACGAACGTCTACAGGCGCTAACAGATGCCTATGTGCACTTATGAACGTCTGCGGGCCATTGAAAACGTCCAAGGGCCCTTACGGACGTCTACTGGCCCCTGTAAACACTAAGGGGCCATTACGAACGACTACAGGTCCTTGCGGACGTGCACAGGCCCTTACGAACGTCTGCGAACTATTACGAGCTTGCATGTACCCTTACGAATGCGTATGGATCTTTATGATTATCTACGGACACTTTTACTTACCCCTTATCGAGTGCTGAATCGACGTCTTTTCAATGAAGATTTGGCATTCTGCATCTAGATGCATGATTAAGAGATCCGCATTCCTGGCTTATTACGGTGTCATGTTTACCTACAATTTGAATAGGTAGATGATCCAGCAATCCGAGTATCCAATGGGGATAAAAATAAACTGTATTTGTTCTAAGGAAAAAACGGACCCATTAGCAAATAAAGGGAGAAAATCCTGGGACAAAAACTGGGTGAGGGTAGATCGTGCCTGCTTCGGAGATCTGCACCGTCCTTGAACAATTGCTAGCTACGTCTCTGCGCGGCAGTGCGGTTTCCCATAGTAGAACGGAGTGGAAAATTGGCCGATTGACATCAGGATCATCTTTCACAGTTTCGGGTACCTGTATCTCAGAATATTGTGCTCCGTGGATTTGGGTAGTTTAGCCCATAAATTGCAGTGTATGTGGCACAGACAACACGCTATGGAAGCAATATTCCCCAAGCAGGGCCACAGGATTGTCAGATCTTCTGATGCAATCAGTGGAATATAATCCCCAAAGAATGCAATCCACGATTCATCAAAAGGGATGGTCATCCCACAGGTCTATTTTAAGCAACATAGCAGTGAGCATTGGCGACGAGTCTTTGTCACTCATTCGACAAATCTGGTGCTCACGAAGGTCAACTGGGATTGTGATATCCAGCGCTGAAGGAAACGCCACGAATTTTAGACCGGCGAGAATGAGAAAAATAACCTCATGCTCATGATTCCTCAATTCGAAAATAAGTCAGCAAAGCAGTATATTTCGCCAACAGGAGCTTTGTCAACTGTGACACTTTTAAACGGCAAAAGCAGATTCTATCAATATTATACGTGACATCTTTCTGAATGGTGTGGTGGTTGCAGGTTATGCTCTGTCTCTCAATTTACACATTGTCAAAACACCATTCAACAAACACCATATATTACATATGTATTTAGTTTCAGACCAGCCGCCGCATACTGAGCCAAACACTTCCATTTGTGTACATACCCACGCAAAAATAACAGCATACCTAACATGGCGGAACAAGGTATTGTGCGAAACACTACATATCACATCTGACTGAAGAACAGTCATTATAGTTATTTATCATAAGGTACATTGAGGTACAAATAACTGTTCTGCAGTCAGATGCACTATGTGGTGTTTCGCACAATATATTGCTTCACTATGGCATGTACAAAGGTGGGCGCGCCGCTGAATTTTGGTACTTGCGCCCGCGCCCCTGCGCCGGCGGCGATGCCCACCTGCGCCCGCGCCGCTGCGCCGCTATTTTTGGCCCCTGCAGTTGCGCACCGCGCCGCTGCGCCGCGCGCCGCTATTAATTAAGTATGCCTATACAAAAACTATGTGCAGTGCCAAAGTTTCTACATATTTAGCCCCAAAAAAAACAGTTTTAGGTTATAAAAAAGTCATTTTTATTGAAAATACAGCTTACTTGCTAACATTGACTTTGACTAGCTAACATTGAAAATACTAGCTGACAGTCTAAGACTAGATAAGTAGGTAGTACACTGCACACAGAGTACTGACTAGTGACTTCTACATATATCAGACGAGCATTTATAACGGTAAAATATATTTCCACAACACGAAAGTAATAGATTGGTGTAATAGCTAAAAGCAGTCATTCCTGGCACTCTTTTAATTATTAAACTATGAAGAAGTTTGATAGAGTTTAGTTATACGTTATAACCCATCGATTTTTAAACATAGTAGATATTTAATTGTGTTTTAAAATATAATTTAGTTAAAAAGGTTAACATATCGTTTTACTTTCTTGCACAGTTAAATGCAAAAAAACCTGCCAACCGATGAAGCGGCGAGAACGGACCATAACCTATCACCACAAGAGCTGGTGCAGCACTGCAGTCAGGGTAGAAACTAGAGACTCGCACTGTAATGGCAATCAGCTGCTCTAAACGACGCAAATATTTACCCTAGATTACAAATTCTATACGCTCTGACAACCCTAGGGCGCCATTAGGAGCAATTTCTTCTATTTATTTCTGAAGGATTGCAATGAACAAAACTGAAGTGTCTGTGGGGTGTTGCCTTTACAATTGCACCCCAATTACTTTTTTTATTACATTTTTTTATATTTAAAAAAAAATGCAATGTCTGAGTCTGTCTCAGTCTGAGACCTTTCAGATTACCATATAAAGTCAAAATGCTACCATAAGGTTTTAAAGGTTTAAAGGTTTTAAAGGCTACCAAAAGTTTTAGTAATGTATATAGAACTTTACAGGTAGTTACTTTTACTAATGTATATGGTTAGTATAATTACTTATAATACTACACGTAACAGGTAGTCAGGTACATATGTGTTTGCCGCGTCGGATTCTTAGGTCGTCTTTTATCGCTCGCTAAAGCTGGGCAGCGGCGCGGACAGCGGCACGAATTTTTTACTTGCGCCGCGCGCCGTTGCGCCGTTTTTTTTAGAATTCGCGCCGGCGCCGTTGCGCCGCCGGTTTTTAAGGTGCGCCGCCGGCGCAGCGGCGCAGCGGCGCAATTTGCGTGCGCCGTGCCCACGTTTGGGCATGTATGTTGTTATTTTGACAAATGTACAAATCCGGAAGTGTTGGTTCTTTATGCGGCGACTGGGCTCAAACTGTAATCATACATGTACAAACTGCATTCATAAACATATGTACAAACTGTGGCTGGGAATAAAAATGAATACGGAGCAAGAATCGTTGCATTAATGACTCGAGCATTCGGTTCTAGACCATCGTCAGGAGTCTCCTGACCTCATTCGGTTCTAGACCATCGTCAGGAGTCTCCTGACCTCATTCGGTTCTGGACCATCGTCAGGAGTCTCCTGACCTCATTTGAGGATGGTCTAGAACAGAAAGCTAGGGTTATTAAGAAAGTGTTATTTTGCTCTATTTATGTTTTTCCTGTGAATCAAGGCCAACTTTATGCTTGGCTGCTGCCAAATTTTCCCATCATGTAAACAGAGGCGCAGCCAGGGGGGCCATGGGTCCCGGCCCTCTCCCTTAGCACCCAAACATACACTGGATCAGACGATAAATTTTGAGATTTTCACCACGCAAAACCATGAAATTTCGGCGCGCTTCGCGCGCCAGAATCGTTCTCTATTTCAGTCCATTTTCGTCTTGCCCCCCTTTAGGAAAATTCTGGCTGCGCCATTGCATGTAAATATGTAAGTGCAATAGTTGGCGTGTGTTGAGTGGTGCCGAAAATGCACAAATAGAGAGACGGAACGTTACTGCAAGTATCAGATTATTGAGAAGGATATTACGCGTGATATTGGTATAACTTCGTTTTGCCTTTCAAAAAGTTTCACAGTTGACAAAGCCACGGTTGGTGAAGTATGCTGTTTTCTGACTTCTTTGGAATTGAGGTACCATGAACAGGATATTAATTTTCCTAGATACTCCATATCAATTTAACATGGTCGGTAATACTATGCGCTAAAATAATTAAAGGAGATAGAGTTCGTTTATTTTTGCCTCGCCGAATGACAGAAACATACTTGGGTAGCACAAACTTTATATTCTGACAAACTTCCCGCTTGAAAGGCCACATGTTAGCTGGTTACAGCCTTCGTTTATACGACAGAATTACCTCCCTCCTTTTTCGTGGGGGACAACTTTGAGTATTTATTGATCTCTGGGTCACACATCCCCTCCATCCCTGGACTGTTCCTGATACCATGGAGTGATGCAATTTCAAATGCTGTTTTTAAAACTTGACTTGAATCGAACACAACGCAGTGGTGCAGCTGTGCAGTTGCTGATGTCATGGCATGCCGCCCCCTCACACAGTTGTGCAGCTATAAAGTTGCTGATGTCATGGCACGCCACCCCTAACAGGCAGGCAACAGTTTGGGATACCAAACCCGCTGAAACCAAACGCCTAAACCTACTGATCGCAACATATAAGCCTTCCGTTCGCACAGGTTTTGGTACTGGACACTCCTCGTTCGGGAGAATGCCTGTGGACCACCTGATATTATAATTCGGCGAGGAAATTGTCTGTTATGACCGATGACGGAGATACGGTGGCTGCCTCTGAGCTCCTGCTCCTGTGTACACAGCCGTCAGCAGCACGGCAGAGTTGTGCACCGCTGCTGGTCGGGCACGTTAATGGCGATATGCGGCCCGGCCCGATTGCCGGCCCGTGATGACAGCGCCACTGATAGCTCCATTTATCACCGGCTACTTTAAGCGGATGGGCCGCCACTGCCGCCTTGGTTTCCTGGCCGTCACCAAAACACCGGCCACCTCACCCGCTAATTATGTGAGCACTAAATCAGCTGTGCATTCAGCTGTTTGGCGAAGGGTGTTGGTTTACTTGGCTTTGTCTATTAACCGTTTTCCCTGAACACGTCATTAACCTTGGAATAGGAGCTCAGTTAGGCTTCACGTGAAGGGCGCATCGACGGGCACCTCCGTCATGGCTCCATCGTCCGTAAACAGAGACAATAGGGAGAAAACCAGACAGCTGCTAGTGTCAGTTGATTATAGACCACTGTGTGTACGTGATGGCTTCGAAAACTGATTGTTAATACTCGATTACTTCCTCTCCAACCAACAAGGGACTTGGCTTTGTTGTAAACAAGCTGTTGAGCTCACCGGAGGCACCAGCTCACCGTCCTCAGCCGGAGGTGCGCCGATTCAGCCGGGCGGCGGTACCAGCTCACCGTCCTCAGCCAGACGGGCACCGATTCAGCGGGCGGCGGTACCAACTCACCGTCCTCAGCCATACGGGCACCGATTCAGCCGAGCGGCGGTACCAGCTCACCGTACTCAGCCAGACGGGCGCTGATTCAGCCGGGCGGAGGCTCCAGCATCATCCTTTATCACTTGTTTTTTATGAAATATTTAGCGGGAGATGTTCCCCAAAAAATGAAACGCATAGTGTTTGCATAAACTATGCATACTATTACGCTAAATTGTCTGGTTTTTTTTTGTATTTCCTTGATGTGCCTTTGCCAACAAAAACCAGCCGTGAGCCTACTTTTCAGTCTTTTCAGTCATGGAAGCCTTGAGACGTAAAATAAAGTTTTGTTTTTTCAGTGTTCCAGAACAAAACTAATGGTGTAATCTTAATATACGCAGGTTTCTAGCATGTTCCAATAGCTTGCTTTATGAAGATATGCGATATTACAGACATGTGATATTATATTGATGGCGATGTGTAGCCAAGATGGTGGTGTTCCTTTCCGGTGCATATATCACCTTGTGTCATACCACTTTAATTCAATGCTGTGCTGTTCAACAACCAGACTGGAAAAATTGTTGGTAAGTTATTATTGAAGACGTGTGTATACATTGGGCTTAATTATGTGTATGCCCTCCAGTTTCCTACTTGCGTATAACACTGGATACAAGATGACACATCGATGGAGACTCGGGGTAGGTTGGGACTTTGGATCGCATCTTCTTGCTCCAATGAAATTTGCATGAGGGCTTTGGGATAAATGAGATATTCTGGGCACAAGATGCAGTGTGGCCTACACTTAGGTTTGATCCATGGTTTAAGAAATATAGTGCAATTATTCAGTTGATCTCACTCAGTCAAAAATTATAAATACGAAAACTTCACCTGGCAATCTTGCAGAAGAAACAGGGATGACTAGCTGCTACCATCTGATAACATTATAACTTTGTATTGGGTCAAAACAAGTGAGATGGGCCAGACCCCTTTCTTCCATTACAAAATAACAGTGCACACGTTCGACAGCAAGCAAGCAACCGCAGTCTGAAGGAGAACATAACGACATGTATCCGCTTACATCTCAGAAGTTACTCCACCCGCAAAATGCATGAATAAGGCTTCACAACAGAGAAATCAGTACCTCACGTTCATCCTTAGACCTGAGCTTATACCATAGATGTCCTTTTAAAAAAATCGTTCGAGTGCTTGCTGGGATCGCATTATAAACCAGGGTTTTATTGCTAAGCGGAGTTCGTTGCGTGAACCCTGGTCCCACCAACCAATGCATGAATTCCAGTTCAACGGCAGAAATTTGACCGATAGTTTAACGTGCCGTCAATGCACCGACACGGCTGCCCAGATAGCTTGTCCCCGGCCTTATCAGAACAGTCGTCAACTGACCCACCCAGCCGGGGGCTAAATGAGAGCGCGTGAAGCGACTCGAACCCTGTGTTGCCAGGACAGGAGAGACCGGTGCAAACCTGCCGCTCCAATCAACAGATCTACCGGGGGAGGGGAGGGGGAGGCGGGGGGGGGGCTTGCTGCCAATTATCCCGTCGAAAGCACCCATTACCATTAGCCACTAAGTGCGATTTCCAAGCTCAATTAGTACTGGTAGTGTAGCCATTAGCCACTATGTACGATAACCAAGGTCAATTAGCACTGGTAGTGTGGCCATTACCCACTAAGTACGATAGCCAAGATAAATTAATACTGGTAGTGTGGCCATTAGCCACTAAGTACGATAGCCAATATAAATTAGTACTGGTAGTGTGGCCATTAGCCACCAAGTACGGTAGCCAAGATAAATTAGTACTGGTAGTGTGGCCATTAGCCACCAAGTACGGTAGCCAAGATAAATTAGTACTGGTAGTGTGGCCATTAGCCACTAAGTACGGTAACCAAGGTAAATTAGTACTGGTAGTGTGGCCATCAGCCACCAAGTACGATAGCCAAGATAAATTAGTACTGGTAGTGTGGCCATCAGCCACCAAGTACGGTAGCCAAGATAAATTAGTACTGGTAGTGTGGCCATCAGCCACCAAGTACGGTAGCCAAGATAAATTAGTACTGGTAGTGTGGCCATCAGCCACCAAGTACGATAGCCAAGATAAATTAGTACTGGTAGTGTGGCCATCAGCCACCAAGTACGGTAGCCAAGATAAATTAGTACTGGTAGTGTGGCCATAAGCCACTAAGTACGGTAACCAAGGTAAATTAGTACTGGTAGTGTGGCCATCAGCCACCAAGTACGATAGCCAAGATAAATTAGTACTGGTAGTGTGGCCATAAGCCACTAAGTACGGTAGCCAAGATAAATTAGTACTGGTAGTGTGGCCAAAGCCACTAGTACGGTACCAAGATAAATTAGTACGTAGTGTGGCCAAAGCCACAACAAATAAATTAGTACTGGTAGTGTGGCCAGGAGTGCCAATCAGGCAGCTGGTACCCGTTTTGCATTCATTGTGTTGTTTTCTGGAGCTCGGTTTGCTACCTGCCGACCGTCCGAAGTGTCCGACACGTGAGACAAGATAATTACTGTACTCCCGTCCCTTGGAAAATTATCGCTACATATCCGAACATTATGAACGTAAACTCGCTTATTGTATGAAAAAAGATGATATTGGCCTTCAGTTTTACAATAATGATGCTAACAGGACCAACGTGGTAAATGGGAATTTGTCATGCTAAGTCTGAATCAAAGCTTGTAACAGTGGAAGGAGGAAGGCGAAAAAGTGATAGAGAAGAAGAAGAAGGGACACCTGGCCTGGCTATACCTAACATCGACATATATTCAAAGCATATTCCGAAACTGTTTAATGAGAATCAGTAAAGTACTCTATTTGACCTGGAGTGGGCACAACGTGTCAGTTGAATCGTTACCACATGTGCACACCAGAGGTGTATGATCTTGTGTGCACCCTTGTGGGGTCAGCTGAATGTTCACCACACGTGCACACCGGAGCTGTATGATCTTGTGTGCACCCTTCTGGAAAACCTAATTTCATCATTGTGGTGTAAAATGCAGAAATCAAGATAAAGCGACGATGGAAGCATGCTTTGAGAAGATATCGTAGAATGCAAATGGAACGTTCCCGGACACAATGTTGCGTCTGCATGCTGCTGCACCGACCTGCTTAGCGGGTTTAGGGTGATTTGTGGGCACAGTGGAAAATACGCGATTTGTGTTGCTTAAAATAGTGAAGGTCAACGAGATTTTAGAGGAAGACGCCACGGCCTTGGATATGGTGAGATGCTGCGGTATATTCTTTTGTATTGGCATGAATATTTCTACCCATGTTTAGACTAGTTTTGTATTTCATTATTGCTGTCCAGTGTATTATTGTCCAGATAATTACATTCCCTTTTCCTGTTCAAGGATTGAATATAAAAGTGAGAAATGGCAGCATGCTTATATTGTTCCTCGATGACATGTCAGAAACTCGTGAGAGGTTTCTGATTGTAAAAAAGTTGTCCAATGATGTCCAAAAGGAACATGAAATTATCGTCTGCATTGCATAGCCCTCAAATTTACAATCTACACTGTAAAAACAAATCCAAACCTGTTCCCACCCTAAAATGGTCAGACCTAGGCAGCTAGGCCATTCACACGAGAGTGATATGAATGCAGAAGGCCGATAGAACACACATTTAGCTAGAAGAGGACACAGAGGTAAAATTGATCAGATGACAGCTATTTAAAAGTTATTGGATGTATCTCAACACATTTCCAAGTTATCGCGAATATTCGACGGGAGGGGCAGATTGCACTCCACCACCGGTCAATGCCGAGCTTAGGGAAAGCTGTGTGGATCCGGCACGTGAAAAGGAAGCATCTGTCAAAAGGAAAGCTTCCAGACGGAGCTTCTTAATCTCATGCAGGCTAGAACGACACAGGAAGGAAGTCCGTCCAAGTCCAAGGTCCGTGTCCGCGTCCGTGTCCGTGTCCGGTGTTCCAAGGCGTGGGCGTTAGTATGGTGTGCGTGTTGGTGTTGAGTCCGATGAAGGTGAAGGGTGTGAGGGTGGGGATTGTGACGGTGGGGGTCGTAGGGGTTGTGTGGGTGACCGTGGTCGTGTTGGGCGCTGTGGGAGTGGAGGAGGTGGCTGTGTTGAGCCGTTATGTGAGGTGTGCCGTGTTGTGGTTTATGCCGGTGTGGGTGTTGGGATGGGAGGAGTGTCTTGCGTGTAGTTTGGATGGTGTGGGTGTCGTTGGAGTGTTTTGCCGTTGGGTTGGATTGTGTGTCGTCGGTTTGTGTCTGTGACTCTGCTGTGCATTTGTGTAATGTTGTGATCGTGTGTGATGCTTGTGTGTGTCATGGTGTCGGAGCCGGGTAGTCCGTGTTTGAGTGTGGTGGGGGTGGTTGTGTTTGTCTGCCCGGCTTGAGCGGCGAGTCGGAGCGGGTCACGCAGACTGTGAGAGGAGGACTCACACACTGGCCCGGGGAAAGGCCCAGCCCTCAAGATGGACGAGGTGGAGGATCTTCCACTCCGCCGCCCACCGAAGGCAGATCCCGCCTCAGGCCGCGTGGGCCTCCTCACAGCCAGCGCAGCACCGCTCGCCGCTGGTGCGGGCTTATGTGATGCGGTTGCGGGCGCATGCCTCGCACGTTGGTGTCGTTATGTTGTTGTGCGGCACTGTCCGTAAAGCTGCCAGTTTGACACCGTCACGGGAGGGGTGCGTGTAGTGGAGTTGTACATCTCATCTAACCGAATTTGAGGTGTGTAGGTGGGGGTGAATTTGAGGTGTGGTCTTAAAAATATGTGTAATATGTGTAAAAGTGTGAGTTGCATCTGCAGGTGGTGTGGGAGGGGGCCTGCAGGTGGTGTGGGAGGGGGCCTGTATGCGGCGGAGACTCCCTGGTCCCTGGTTTGAGGGTCAGTGTGTCGGCCGTTATGCAGGCCACTCCCGTGTCTGTGTGAATTGTGTCTTGTGAAGTGCTCAGGTGCGTGGTGAGCGTGGTCGTGATGGGTGCGTTTTTTGTATAAAGCGTATGGTCGGAATAATCGGGTCATCAATGTTATCGTTGGCCTGGATGAGGAGCGGCCCAGATTTAATTTGGTGCGCGTGTCTGGGCGCCCATGTGGATTGGGGAAGTTCTTCCCTTACCATCCGGGGGTTAAGGGAACCCATCGACTCCCCATCGACCTGGCGGCAGAGAAAGAACTTTCCTATGCGCGTATGTGTTATGGTATTCATGTTGGATAGTGGTACTGCGGGTGTAGCGTAGTATGTGTTTGTGTTGTTTGTGATGATGCGAAAAGAGTGAACAAGTGGCAGGTGTGTGTGTAACGCGGAGTATATACAGGGACTCAAGCGGGGATGGGGGGGGGGCAAAGACTGGGCATGAAACCTGTCAAACCTGTCAAACCTGTCAAACCTATCTGGGCATGCCCAGATAGGTTTGAAATGCGGGGCAGTAAATACAAATTGTGTCTATTAAATGAGAGTAAATTATGTCTATTATTATTTTATCTGTGTGTACCTTCACTCTTTTAGTATGCCATGTTTTGTCTGTTTCATATCTGTTCTGCTTTTATCTACGGTTATGATTGCATGCACGCTCATTTTTCCCCAAACTCTGCCGATAATTACTGACCTAGAGCACGTACTAGCCGATCTAGGGCACGTAATAGCTGATTATGGCACATAGTAGCTGACCTAGGACACGTATTTGCTGACCTAGAGCACGTAATAGCCACTTTTTGTCGAGTGTCTTTTTGCGCATGTATAGGTTAATGATTTCTTCAAGATCATCTCAGGTCAATGACGGACTTCTAATGACCTTCACGGTAAATGGTAATTTGATAATTGTGAGACATCAGGTTGTTATTTTCCTTACAGGTTCGACGCCGTGGAATCCGAAGCATCCTGGATGTGAATGAGCTGCTTCAGTAGGATTCACACAATGCCGTGCTCTGTGATACAGCTTGACGACATCCTAGTGGGAAACATTGTATGACAGCGGCCACACACCAGGGTTGCGCCACCGTCCTTGGCGCCACCGTTCTTAAACATGCTGCAATATCGATCGCCAGCCAGAAACAGTGCCGCCACTGCTTCTTCCAGCCACAGGTGCAGCTTGACATCCAACACAGGTGCTCGTTCCATAAAGCGGCTGACGAAAGCGGAGGCACCAGATACAGAAGGCGGAGGCACCAGATACAGAAGGCGGAGGCACTAGATACAGAAGGCGGAGACACCAGATACAGAAGGCGCAGGCACCAGATACAGAAGGCGGAGGCACCAGATACAGAAGGCGGAGGCACCAGATACAGAAGGCGCAGGCACCAGATACAGAAGGCGGAGGAACCAGATACAGAAGGCGGAGGCACCAGATACAGAAGGCGCAGGCACCAGATACAGAAGGCGTATCCAGCGCTGAGCGTCAGCGTCTCGTGCTCTTCGAACAGTACCGCACGTGCTCTCGTGCTCTTCGAACAGTACCGCACGCTACGAGAAGAGCATGCATATTGGGTCATGAAGAAGCAAATCTGCAGATGAAACTGCAAACAAGGCCTGTCGTCGATGTCTGCGTGTTCTTATATATGAGATCTCGTTTGCCGACCTTATACCGCGGTGCTATCTGCCAGTTCAGAGTTGCCACCGTACTTGAATAGTCCAAAGTTGCCAAGTTCTTTGGATCATTCGTCCCAGGCGATGGCACCAATCCGGATTTCTACTGGACACAACACCCACGAAGCAAACACGTTAATAATAAATAAGTAACATGCTACCAAGTCTACGCAGATTCTCTTAGACCTGTAATGTTTTGTATTGAACATTGAGCACGCATTAATCTCATGAAATGTTGAAAGTGCTAAGATTTTCGCAGCACCCATCTGCCAACTACAGAGTTACTTGAATAAGCGCATTTTATGCTGACCGTATTTGAAGCAAGAAGATGCTGTTTTTCCTACTTTTTCCTTGTAATATAATGCATAGCGCCCATTTCTCCTAAAGTGTTGCTTTTTGGTTGATATTCTTCCGATTAAATCGTTCGTGAGAGTGTAAAGAACAACAAATAAAAAAGTTGCTAGATTGTTTGTTTGCCCTGAAGAAGGTATGTAGCCCGAATCGTTGCCAAATTTTAGCAATGAAGTTGTAATATTTGGATTTTTAAATACATTGGCTTGACCCTCGAACATATTCGGCATTTGACCACATTTGATCGGATAGGGAGAGGGAGGATGGGACCCCCCCCCCCGTGATTCCAAGATATGCATACTATAAAACGAAACGAAAAACGATTAGCCTCCTATAGCATGACCTCATAAGGTCATAGACTGACGACTTAGGTCAGGTCAAAAGTCAAAATTTGGGAAATAATTATTTTGAAAAACTCACCATTTTTCTAATATCTACAATCATATTCGCAAAACATGGCTGCAAAGGTTTTCTTGGTATCTTGCAAGTATAATGGCGTGCGATATTGCATTCTGGCTCATGGGGAAGGCGTCACGTGATGTCAATGGGGCAAACACAAAGTTCAGAATTTTTCAAACACATGTTTCGAATTGGTTACCCGTAGTAGAAACGAATGCTGAGTTCGACTTCAGTACTTACAATTTTCCCAGGTTACTTCTCAATGTAATGAAAGTCTCCTAGGTATATTTAGGTCATTGACCTTCATAAGGTCACTGACCAATGTCAACACGTCCGTCTAGATATAAAGTACTCTAAAATACCAAATTTCATCTATTTTCCATCATTATCGCACGAACATCCCCGATACACTGCGCGTTTGTCAAAAACCGATTGGAAATCTTCCCACACATGATGTCATAGCTCCGTGACATCACATGCACCTGAAAAAATAAACACACGTTGCAGAAATCATGCCCCATCTGGTGGTCACAAAAGGCGGCGTGACTGGCTAAGCAATAGGCCAAGTCTAACTTTTCTGAATACAAGCCTATGTGCATGGTTGGTTGATACTATGCTGGCATGGTTGTGGGCGCCGTAAAAATCAGCTTACGGATCATATGATAGTCATTTTCTAATAGGAATGAATAAAACAACCGCTTTCTACCTAGATTTGAAGGTTTGTGTCGTGTCGTTCATGCTGACATCTCAAACGACAGTCCAAATTCATGAGCAAACTGTACCCGTGTAAGCTAAACAAACTGTACCCGTGTAAGCTAAGCTCTGTTTAATTATGCCGGGATAAACATGAAACATAGTTATGGTGGACATGACATGTCATGACGACTTTGTTATTGAAGAAGGTGCTGGGAATCTAGCAGTGAGCACAACCTCAATTGATAGGTGTGGTCCCGAAGTCCCGGAATCCCCATCCGACCGAACAATATTCGTTTTCCGAAGATATTCTATGGAGTGTTAATACTGTCTTAAAGTGCACACAGGGGTGATGGACGAGCGGT
This sequence comes from Ashinkailepas kermadecensis, assembly GCA_034440615.1. Lineage (NCBI taxonomy): Eukaryota > Metazoa > Arthropoda > Thecostraca > Neolepadidae > Ashinkailepas > Ashinkailepas kermadecensis. The sequence goes on along the minus strand of JAOTOM010001398.1, from coordinate 44,653 downwards.
AGAAGAGCTAAAACGCAGTGGAGTCGAATCTCCGTGTATGTCAGTCATATACGTTATTAATTAGTTATATGCCTTCATAGCCTTCTGTAACAACATGTTTTTAAACTGTGGGTGATCAATCGTGCGAAATTTTCATATCTACGAAAAAGACGGCCGCCACAGCTCTCTGGCTAAAAATTGTGGAAGCCGATAGGAGAATGTTTCAAAAACGGTATGCCAACGTAGAACATTCGGACCTCTTGTCTTTCAAAAACAAATTGTGGAAGCGATACCAACATTTACTGTGAGTGAAATAGCGACAGTTTCCTCTTGGTACGACTTGCCACAACGTCTGACGAGGCGAATGTATCTGAGTCTACATTGCATATCACGCGAGTTATTTTGACGTGCATGTGTGTGTATGTGTGCTGGAACTTATAAGCAACATAATTGTAGCATGAAATACACGGTGTTTTCTACACGGCGAGTGTATTGCCGCGATGACTGATCAATTGTCTTCAATTATTTTGTCACCGCGAGTAATGTACTGGGTTAGTTTACGAGTAATGTACTGGGTTAGTTTCGAGTAATGTACTGGGTTAGTTTCGAGTAATGTACTGGGTTAGTTTACGAGTAATGTAATGGGTTAGTTTCGCTCCCGCGAGTTCACCCGATTCCAAAATGCATGTACTCAGGCAGCAACGGTCCAGACTCAGGCAGCACCAGACTTAGGCGGCACCAGACTTGACGGTGAGGAGGGCACGGCTTTCGTTTGGTGTCAGGCTGGCTGATATCGGCGTATTTGGCGAGTGGCCGGCATCACGCGGCACATGGTCCGCCGTGACCACGGGAACGACGGTGGTTCTCGCCTGGCTCTCGCCTGTCTCTCGCGCTCGACGATGGCTCTCGCGGCGCTGCCAGCCGACGGCAGAGCAGCGCATGTGTGTCGGCTGACACCAGAGGGGAAGCGGCGAGCCTCATTCGTGGTCGCTGAGCCGGCTCACCAGCCGTGGAAGCGTAGACTGTGCCCAGTCAGTGTCAGTCTGTGCCCAGGCGATGCCCGTGGCCGTGCCACGAATGGCTCCCCCTGGTGAGGTCGGGGTCAGTAATGGCCGCGCGCTGTGCAGCCGGCCATCGCCATTTCTACAGTCGCGTTCGTCTAAACGGAGACGATGCTGTGACGACCGGCATGGGCATTTTTCGTATTCAAGCTGCACATTCGCCGTATATGACGCTACTGGCATGTAACGATTTAGGTTGAAACCGGACGCAGTTTGCAAGGTTTATCATGGCCAACCGCCAATTACCGTGATTTATAAGTTGTGGCAATATCATAAATATCCTTAGAATGACTCTGCAACCGCGGGGTTTAAACGTTATTGCCCGGGTGGCACATTGCGCCAGTAAGTGGGTGACAGGCTGTGGTGCTAGTATGGTCCAAGATTCACAGAACTCAAGGTCACTCACACGAGGTGCAATGTGAGCCCATTGTTGTTTCGATGTCTCCATGTGGGGCGTTGCTTGCACATGTCGGCTTTTCCCTTGTAACCTCCATCATTGTTAGCACTTGTATCTGGTTTTCTAAGCTGATTTGATGTGCGTTAATGAGCCTTTTATTAATTTTGTGATTGTGTACATTAACTACGTGTCCCCTGGTGTGTGTTGAGCGACTTGTTGCATACTGTTCACACTCCAGTTCAGTTTTTCGTTCCTGTTTCCTGGCCCGTTTTAGTATAACAAATGAGTAGAAATGCTGCTGACTCTCGCCCCCACTGGCTCCCGCCTTCTCCCAATTCACCAATCCTTCCCAGCGGCTAACTTTTCGCTGCAAACCTACGTGTGCTTTTCCCCGGTTTTCTGCACCAGCTGACAGCGGTATCGGTTGTTGCAGGACCAAGTGGAAGCGGCAGACGGCCGTGGGCATGGAGCTGTTGGCCGAGGCCGGCAATGTGGCGGCTCTGCAGAGGATATACGGCGGCCCGGGCATGCCGTGGCCGTACCAGATGCCGGCGCAGACCCTGCCCGCCGTGCCATCGCCGCTGAACGCCGCCTACTACAGCCAGCTGGCGGCCATTCAGAAGCCGCTGGCGTACCGCATGTTGCCTCCCGGTCTGGGACTGGGTGGCAGTCTGGTGCCGGCCGTGCCACCGAACTCGTCACCGGCTGCGCCACCCACCGCCATATCGGCATCGGCGGCGCTAGCCTCCTACTACAGCCGGCCTCCGAGCACAAGCGGGGTGTGAGGTCCTCGTCTCCTGCCGAGCAGAACATGCGACCCGGGCAAGGTCACAGTCGGAGTTCATGTTCGCACTTGGAAGTCCTCTCTCCCTCAGTCGCAGTCCATGTCCGCAGCCAGAACTTCGCTCTTGCGGCAGCAAGTTCGCGTCCAGTTCAAGTTCGCGTCCAGTCTGATTCCTGAGCTTCGCGTTCGGAAGTTTAAAAAAATACTTGACAGGCTTGAGGCTGGTGCCCACAAGGTAAGGATAATATCTGCATGTTACCGTTGAAAATTCTTAAATCCATATCAACGTGTCTGCATTTCTGGTAGCCAAACCACCAGATTGACGAGTAACACACTGGTAGCCAGGCTCCACAAATTCTCTTCCGGACACCAGGCTGGAAGAAGTCAGCGGTTGGATGTCAAAACGACAGACAGCAAACATATGCAACTGACAACGACATAATACATCTGATGTTACGCGATCATTGATTGACGTGCTGAGAACTTCTCTCGATCACTGGAACGACGCCAGTCCTTTCCGACTTTCTGTGTGCACTGTTGAGATAGCTTGCTTCGGCAAAAACTGCCTAATTTCAAATTGTGCAGTGACATACCTTGACTGGCGAACTGGCGTCCTCCACCTACTCGTTAGCGACAGCTGCTCAGTGTGAGCGGCACTGGGCAGGTCTGTGGGTGAGAGGATCTTCCACGAGTACGCTCCAGCGAGGGTGTTCTAGGGTGTGAGCGTCTTTGAAACTGTGCAAGTGTTGCCATGTACGATATGTTAATAACTGAGTCTATCTGCCATGCCTGTGATTGTAGTGCTAAATCTCGCATTTAGTTCAACCAGGAGAAGCGATTTGCATAAATTATTTGAAGCATGTACGGTGAGCGAGATACATTGTTAATGCTACAAAATGACCGTATGTACACTGCGTATGTACTTATTGCAAAAATGTGTCAGACAAATGTGTTTTTTTTTCTTCACTGGTGTGGCCCATGGTGGCGTGCACTATTAGTCAAATAAACACGATACCTTTACGACATGTCTGCGCACGTCCAAAGGCGTTGATTGAATATTGTGCTGAAACAATTCGTATGAAGACTAAGGAATGACGAACTTCTTACGACTTCAAACAAATACAAGCGGAAAATTCGCGTGGAGAAGAATAGCGAATGACCAGCTTCTCACGACTCGGAACAAATACAAGCGGAAGGCCCATAGTCGAACGAAGTCTTTGATGTTGGCTAGGCTCTTTCTATTTTCAGTGGCCTCGGTCCCACTTTTTGGAGGCCCCAGTGTCATTTTCTAGGGCCCTGGAACAATGTTTGTGGCCACGAGCGTCATTTTCAGGGGCACTGCGTGACTTTTTGGGGGACCCCAATGTGATTTTTATAGGCCACGGTGCGATTTTGGGTTGGGGGCACCAGCAGGATTTCTAGGGAGTCTGGCAGTATTTTTTTTCTAAATCCGGCGCGATTCTTGGGGACCACAACCCCTCAGGGGGACTACCCCAATGCCTCCCTTCGGTACGCCACTGCGCATGACCAAATGATTTTATAGCTTAACAATGACGTCTATAGAGTACATCGCACAAAATCGACTTTCCAATGCCCATTTAACTGATTGCACCACATGTAGTGTTTAGAAACATATACTCTGCAATTGGCCTAAACTCATCCCATTATCTTTGGGGTTCTTAAATATCAGCCTGGACGTACACATCACTGGACGATGAAAAGCATTGATATTGGTCTCCGTTGAAATTCGGTGTTTTAGTACTTTTAATTCAAATGTCTTCATTGGATGGATTCTGGGATCAGAGTCTTTGCTAAGCAGAGATTGTTACATAGACTATGAGCGCACCATCTGACCGAACCATTTCTGTTGAACGACATAATTTGAATTCAATGTTTAACGTGCTGTCAATGCCACTACGCAGCTACACAGCTAAAGATCCACTTGGGTCAGTTACCATGTTCGTCATGTGCCTTCTTAGGTCACATGACAAGCATCACTCGCCACTCGTCACATCATCACTCTTCATATCACTCCTCATGTGACCTTGTCAGGTCGCATCACGAGCGCCGAATACTCTCGGGGATTCTGAGATTCTCGGAGGCGACTGACGTATTGCGTGTGATAAGGTACAGTTTCCCCACTTGAGCAGGGCGCGCGTCTGCCGCTAATCACGGTACACGGAGCTGGACAGATAAGGTGAGCAGACATGTTGTTGGACAGTGGAACGTCACGGTGCCGAGAGGAACCTTGGGGCACGAACTGTATAGACACGTGACCGTGTCTGTAAAGGACACGCTCACGTATGCGGACACAGTCGCGTGAAATCAAGACACATAGACACGGTCAGCGTAGATTCAAGTGTTCTAGAGCGGTGGTGAAAAATACACCAACGTATTTACGTGAGAATGAGCGTAGGAACAGTGGGGGGGGGGAGGGGGCAGCACAGTGGTGACATGGCCCCTCTCACTTTCCTCTCATCTTAACTAATATTTAATGCATGCATAATTAACCCCATGGTGTTGATTGGAAAGTATTTGCCTAAAATTCGGTTCTGGCCTCCTACGCCTATTCATGCGAGCTTTGCGGCACCTGAACACACTGGGGCGCTGAAAACAACACTTCTTTTAGTTCGCATGTGACCATCTCAGCACGCAAGGACAAACCTAGTGGATCTACGTATTATTTTACATTTATAACAAACTATAATTAGTCACCATGGGCGCACTTCGGTAGCAGACGAGAAGATGCTGCAACCTTTTGCCGTACAATGATTAGGCAGCTAAGGCACAGCTAGGGCCTCAACGCACCCGGTTCTAAGACGGGTACCGACAACTAGCCGCTGATGCAGGTACGCCATGGTCGATATCGGCGACATGGCCGACCTTGAGCGCACCAGAGCCGGTAGCCGCGGGTGGCCGTCATGGAGGTCGACGCCGGCCGCCTCGTCGCTCGCCACCTGGTCTCTCCGCCGTGTCGTTATCGCGCGAATGTGTCTTAGCGGCGTGTGAAGTGCTCCAGGAGCGACGCTGCGCTACTGCTGACTGCAATCAACAGCTTGTGAAGTTGATGTGGCAAAGGCGCGATACCGTGCCAGGTATTCTAACCGTATGTCGATCTGGTGGTGCGAGTCTGGTCCATCAGTTCAGCCGTATGCCGATCTGGTGGTCCCAGTCTGGCCCATCAGTTCAGCCGTATGCCGATCTGGTGGTCCGAGTCTGGCCCATCAGTTCAGCCGTATGCCGATCTGGTGGTCCAGCTCTGGCTCATCAGTCAAACCAAATCATGGTGGAAAGCATGGGCAGCTCGGTACAAGAGGTCGAGCTCTTCAGCCGGGTCCAGCTCGGTACAAGAGGTCGAGCTCTTCAGCCTAATTGAATAATCCAACGCGGCCAAACAGCTGGTGGTGCGCTGGAATGAGCCTGAACCGAACTGTTCAGCGCAAGTAGGCCTACAACTTTGTTAGGCACACGGTGGGTCCCCATCAGCACGGTGGGTCCCCATCAGATCCTGGCGGGAATAGTCATGAAGCGTCGCAAGAACACCCGATCAGCTAATGGATCCCTGTATGTGTATGGCTAGGGTGCGCTCACGTAGATGTATTGCTCTTTCTGCACACGCCGGCAGTGGAAACATCCCTCATGGGCACAACAACGGGCAACTTAACATGCAATTCAATGGAATATTGTTTGTAACTCTGGATTAGCTATAACAGTAATTGTTTGTAGTCGATTTCGGTTGATTGAGTCATGTAGAGCTACCAGGGCTGCATACACATTTTGTTTTGGGGGGGAGGAGGGGAGGAATTCGCTTTCGAACCGGTTGAATTCTTGTTCGTAGAGTTGTTCGATCACGGGAAGGTACTTTTATCTAGATTTGACGAAAATTTCGTATGGTCGCAAAATTGTCCCCGCCGACGGGCCGCCGCGCCCAGCCGGCCGACCCACAATGGGCGTCCTGACGATGCGTTGCCAGTTAGTTGCCAGCTACCTTGACCCACTACTAGAGATAGCAATCGGCAGAAATTATCAGGCACAAGCCCGAACTGAATCCGACCTCTGAAGTCCCAGACCCGGTACGAGCCAGCCATGAGTCCCATGCCCGGCTCAAGCTAAACTTTTGCATGGAATGCTATGAAGGAGTTGAAGGCGAGGCCCGACAGGGGCCCGTTTGGGCCCCTGTCGTTTGCCGTTTGGGCCTTTTCACATGCCAAAATATCTTAGCGGCTCCAACTCCATTCGAACATGAAAGCTAATTCAGGGACTTGTACTCATGCTGAAGAAAGCTACAGCTGAACAAATGGGATTATATTTTGCCGAATGCCTGGACGTGAGTGTAAGTGATAGAATGTTCCAATCACTACGTGCTGACATGACTATGATCAAGTGCCATAACATGACCTAGCTGACATGACCAGGCTAGTCTCACTTTGCAGTCTACTTCCGTAGTCTCACTATATCTCATAGTGTCTCGGTGATCTCGGTGCTCATTGGATGAAACCGTCCACTGGACAGTTCCGTAGCATCACTTTACCATCTAGTGGACGGTAACTAAAGAAGAACTGAACTAAAGAGAACTGAAAAACTGAAGAAACAGAAGGTGGAAATGCTACGACTGAGGGAGAGAGTTTCCTCAAGAGTTACGGACCAGAGTGGATCAGTACGCACCCTGGCAGGGGAAGACAACAATTTGATCTTGCATCATGCCTGTTTGGATAGCTCACAGCATAATCGGAATATCCTGATGCGATTTGGCGCATACTCCAAAAGCTACAGTTAGTTATACACCCTGTTCGAAATGTCATCCCTATTGGTCCAGAAGGTTAGGAGATTTGGCAATCGAAAGGAAAACAATATTTGTCACCGATGGCTGCGAAGTGGGCACTTCCGAAATTCAGAAGAGAGTATATGTCACGTATAGCATAGCGTATGATAGCAATTGCTTTGATAAATCGCTAATATACGAGTATTGAGGACACCGTCACTTTTTACACCTGCCGATAGACAGTAATCTTAGCTATCCTATCATTGCAGGAAATTTACCAAGCGTCAGGAGAAGCACGGTAACGCCGTATATATGAAAATTAATTCGAATATTTCAAGTGAGATATCGGGAATGATTAAAGCTGAACGTGTTCAGGTAATTTTATATTCAAAGTTTTCACAGCTTCATATGGTAGTGATGCCTAAAGAATCAAAGAATCACAGCGAGACAAAATTTGGGCTTTATTCACCCCATGCACTGGCACAGGTTTAATTAATCTTGGAGAATATCTCCCCCTGCCTTATTAATGAACCCTGTCAGATGTCTGAACATTGGAAGCAAAGGAAAGACCAAGTCCGGTCTCCTTCTTCCTCGCGCATTTTGACTATTGCGTTTGCCGAACTTATCCGATTGGATTCTCAAGACGCCGGCTGATTTCCACTTCGGATGTTCGTCTCTTAATATCCGAATTGATTGGTCACCGATCATCCTTTGCATTGCCGGACTCCTGGGTGAGTTGGTGTTGGCGCAGCTGTCGCGCGTCATGGGCGTGAACTGGCACCGCCGACATCTGATCCGTCGGGGCGTGAACTGGCACCGCCGACACCTGATCCGTCGTGGGCGTGAACTGGCACCGCCGACACCTGATCCGTCGTGGGCGTGAACTGGCACCGCCGACACATGATCCGTCGTGGGCGTGAACTGGCACCGCCGACACCTGATCCGTCGGGGCGTGAACTGGCACCGCCGACATCTGATCCGTCGGGGCGTGAACTGGCACCGCCGACATCTGATCCGTCGGGGCGTGAACTGGCACCGCCGACATCTGATCCGTCGTGGGCGTGAACTGGCACCGCCGACACCTGATCCGTCGGGGCGTGAACTGGCACCGCCGACATCTGATCCGTCGGGGCGTGAACTTGCACCGCCGACATCTGATCCGTCGGGGCGTGAACTGGCACCGCCGACATCTGATCCGTCGTGGGCGTGAACTGGCACCGCCGACACCTGATCCGTCGGGGCGTGAACTGGCACCGCCGACACCTGATCCGTCGTGGGCGTGAACTGGCACCGCCGACACCTGATCCGTCGTGGGCGTGAACTGGCACCGCCGACACCTGATCCGTCGTGAACACTACCCACCAACCCGGTGAACGCCACATTGGGGAACAAATGGTGCGACATTGCCGCTGACACAACACAGCATATTGTCGCGAGCACAGCACAGCACATTGCCGCTGACACAACACAGCATATTGTCGCGAGCACAACACAGCATATTGTCGCGAGCACAACACAGCACATTGTCGCGAGCACAACACAACGCATTGTTGCGAACACAACACAGCACAATGCCGCGAGCACAACACAACACATAACCGCTAGCACAACACAGCACATTGCCTCGAACACATCACAGCAAATTGCCGCGAGCACAACGCAGCACATTGCCGCGAGCACAACACAGCGTATTACCGCGAGCACAACACAGCATATTGCCGCGAGCAAAACACCACAACATAACACATTGCTGCGAGCACAACATAGCACAATTCCGCGAGCACAACACAGCGTATTACCGCGAGAACAACACAGCACATTGCAGCGAGCACAACACAGCACATTGCCACGAGTACAACACAGCACATTGCAGCGAGCACAACACAGCACATTGCAGCGAGCACAACACAGCACATTGCAGCGAGCACAACACAGCACATTGCCACGAGTACAACACAGCACATTGCAGCGAGCACAACACAGCACATTACCGCGAGCACAACACAGCGTATTACCGCGAGCACAACACAGCACATTGCAGCGAGCACAACACAGCACATTGCCACGAGTACAACACAGCACATTGCAGCGAGCACAACACAGCACATTGCAGCGAGCACAACACAGCACATTGCCGCGGGCACAACACAGCACATTGCCACGAGTACAACACAGCACATTGACACGAGTACAACACAGCACATTGCCACGAGTACAACACAGCACATTGCCACGAGTACAACACAGCACATTGCCACGAGTACAACACAGCACATTGACACGAGCACAACACAGCACATTGCCGCGGGCACAACACAGCACATTGCCACGAGTACAACACAGCACATTGACACGAGTACAACACAGCACATTGCCACGAGTACAACACAGCACATTGACACGAGCACAACACAGCACATTGCCACGAGTACAACACAGCACATTGCAGCGAGCACAACACAGCACATTGCAGCGAGCACAACACAGCACATTGCCGCGGGCACAACACAGCACATTGACACGAGTACAACACAGCACATTGCCACGAGTACAACACAGCACATTGCCACGAGTACAACACAGCACATTGCAGCGAGCACAACACTATAGCACGGCCGTGTCGGCTCTTTCTTGTTTGATGCATGAGCAAGGTAACGACAAGACCACGCTCTATTAATAACGATTAAATACAGGCTCACTGAAAACTGACCCAATTAATTCACTCGCCTCATGCGATTCTGACATTTGCTTATGTGGTCTCGGAAATTAGATTTCGATAATGGGCGGAAAGCGACAATCATTAGCATTACCTTGGCATGTATCTGGTTAGTGTATGCCGTTTGTCAACCCGACTTAATACATGTAACATATAATACCCCTTCAGCGTAGACATCCAAACATAAATTCGTGCTGACTCCCGGCTCGAAGCAGGCAGCTAAATGATACAACTGCAGTCAGCGCCTACCCCTCCACTGACGGTAATTATTCGGAGTGAAGGCGATGGCGATTACCCCAAACTCCGCCCCACATCGTGTACCCACCTAAATGTTTTACTTCTCTAAATTAGCGGAAACGGTTTTTTTGCGCCGTCGGGGTGTCGCCCCGGGTGGTGAGCAGCCGGTGGTCACGTGACGCCGGCGCGCTGTGTGTGCCACGTGCATGGGGTGATGGGCTCCATTAGCTGGGTGTCCGGTGACCGGACGGCCGGTTGTCACGGGTCATTTACTACCACCTCCCCTGCCGCCAGCCGCCATCACTCAGGCATAAATGCTTACTGATATGCGTTTATAGCAATTATGATCATTAGCCGTGTGGATGTGCGCGTGGAGCATGACTTTCCCGTGGAGCATGACTTTCCCGTGGAGCATGACTTTCCCGTGGAGCATGACTTTTCCATGTCCGACAGAGAACAATGGTCATTGGCCACAATTACCACGCCCATAATGAATTTCTGGTTCTGAGAAGTATGGTGCGCCATATCGTTACGTCTCTGTTTGGATATCGGAAAGGATATCCTAGTTCTTGCTGTGAATGGGTGAGAATAGAGCGTTGGCGAAGAACAGCAAATCGGGGGGGGCAGGGGGGCCATGACCCATCCACTTTTTAAAGTGGGAGGGCCAACAATGGTAGCTGCCCCCCCCCCCCCACACACACACTTTTGAGACATTTAAGTTTCCCAAAAAGCAGCATGCACACATTTGAATATGTGGAAATCTTCCTGAAATCCATAACTAAGTATAAGTTACACATATCACATCACAACTCTTAATTTGTTAACTCATGCACACTTTGCCATGCTCTTTCAATAACGTAACTAATTCATGAGTTGATGTAATGCATCATATGTTTGGATAGTCACACCTTATATTATGCTATGAAAAGATTATACAGTATATAATCTGCCAGTCCGTACAAAGATACTTTCATACTAGAGCTTCACTGTGGTTCTTTGACTGTTGACATGCTTAAAATCGATTTCATTAATATTATCTACAGTATAAAATTATAAAGGATGAAGGCAGTAACATAACACAATCAAGTTAAGACATACAATTTGCAAGTGCAAGTTTCTTGCCTTGATATTACATAGCCATGTATTATATATGGCAATGGTCCTAGCTGCCATATACTTCAACATATATTTACATGTGTTTTGCTTATTAAAGCATACAAAATACTGTCACGATCCATCCACTGCATGATTGCAGTATGGAATAGAACCTAAAAATTTTCACATTTCAATGGATTTTCACAGTTGGGCGCAGAACACAGATATCCAACCTTTTGATTTAGATGGCTGGGTATTATCGGTGCTGGCATCCAACATAGCAGGATACTTATTTCCATCATTTACTATGGTAGCAGAGATACAATAATGAAGTCCACACCCTGTTATTACATCTTCAAGTACAGAACGCGGCAGGTACCACCTATCGCCACACCCATACCTCGGAGGGAGGGGCTCAGCCGACGACCGTCAGCCAGGACCTTTGCATGTGCAGCGGTTACATTTGACATGGTGGAAGTGCAGTACCATGCTACATGGTGGGTCCACGACAGGTGCCGGCCAGCCGACGGCGACCGAGCCAGCTGACCAAGCCAAAACAACCGGGCGATCCCGGGACGCGAGGTGTGGTGCATCCGTTGGAGCACTGTTAGCTGACGACGCCAGCGACGGACCGGTGTTGGACGACGGCTGGTGTTCCCTCCCGAAGTCGGAGCGACGGACCGGTGTCGGACGACGGCTGGTGTTCCCTCCCGAAGTCGGAGCGACGGACCGGTGTCGGGCGACGGCTGGTGTTCCCTCCCGAAGTCGGTGGCTTCGGTAAGACCGGACACATTCACATATAGGCGTAGCTATAATCATACGACATGCTTAATTGCTAATCAGAACGAAAGAAGCCAACTTCGTTGCACCACAATGCAAGGTCATAATATTTGGAGTGTGGCCAGCAGCACGGCCTCCGGACAGGCTCCGCTGATCACTCGCGACATGAAAGCAAGGCAGAGGGCTGGCGCCCAGGGCGAGCCGCAGGCGTCCCGGCCCAGCTTTGGATGCACTATTCTTCTATGTTGCTGAAACCTCGTAGCCTTCTCCACTTTGCTTATTTTTGCTTTAATTTAAAAAAGAGTAATAATAAGCGATGCATATGCCTCCATGTGCTCGAAAAATTTTGTATTGCGTACATCGGGTTCCTAGCAACTTTTTTTTGTAGAAGCATGCGCCGCAGGGGCGTGCCAGTTTCCAGAGGCGTAGAATCGCTCAAAATTTATACATTGTGGGGCCATATGATATAGACCGACAGATAGTAATATTGAAAGTGGAAGAGAGATAGCTTCTTGGACTTCACTCCCAACATGGTGTTCGGATGATGCACGCTCAAATTAAGCACCCAATCAAAATTACCTGACCATACATTTAACCATTCAGATTCGAGAACAACTTTGCTGTTGGCATCAATACTTAACAATTGCTGCCAACACCCAGGGGGAAAAATTATGGGATTAAATGTAGTTATCTGAAACATCGCTGGGCATGCTAGAGACGTTTCTCAAATAACATTAATGATGCAATTTAATGAAACCGATGATCTCACGAGCGTCCCTAATTATGTCAAAATGTATTCAATCTTTCTTCATTACATTCAAATCTACATAACTGACTAAGACATTGATTAAAATAAAATGCCATCACAAACCGAGTAAAGGTTCACCTATATGAAGGATCGGCTTAATTATGTTGAGTGGAAACTCAAATTACCCAAATCAGCATGGGCCGGCCAGTGTCATCACTTGCTTCTCGCAAAAGGTAGCTTTTAAGTGCTGCTGTTCTGTTTAAAGGAAGTATGCTAAGCATATACTGAGCATAGTCTACATCCAATCTGACCGCATATTTCTGGCATATTTCTGACATGGGCGTGACATATAAAGTAACGCCCATGGTTACGTCACGCCTAGCTTTTGCGTATTCAAAGTATTATGCACATCAAAACAGTCTAAAAATACCCGGGCTAGGATTGGTATCAAGCCGACCACAGGATTGGAAAGCAATTGGAACACAATATCTAAGTTGATATGATTATGCATTTCCGGCCCTTCCCCCGCTACACTAGTTACAGGCACTGGCTGGACCGTCCCTTCCCCCGCTGCACTAGTCAGTAGCACTGACCGAACCGTCCCCTCCCTCGCTACACTAGTCCGCAGCAGTGGCCGGGCCGTCCGTTCCCTCGCTGCACTAGTCAGCAGCACTGGCCGTCCCGTCCGTTCCCTCGCTACACTAGTCAGCTGCACTGGCCGTCCCGTCCCGTCACTTCGCTACACTAGTCCGCAGCAGTGGCCGGGCCGTCCGTTCCCTCGCTGCACTAGTCAGCAGCACTGGCCGTCCCGTCCGTCCCTTCGCTACATTAGTCAGCTGCACTGGCCGTCCCGTCCCGTCCCTTCGCTACACTAGTCCGCAGCAGTGGCCGGGCCGTCCGTTCCCTCGCTACACTAGTCAGCAGCACTGGCCGTCCCGTCCCGTCCCTTCGCTACACTAGTCAGCAGCACTGGCCGTCCCGCCCCGTCCCTTCCCTCGCTACACCAGTTACAGGCACTGGCTGGACCGTCCCTTCCCCCGCTGCACTAGTCAGTAGCACTGACCGAACTGTCCCTTCCCCCGCTACACTAGTCAGCAGCACTGGCCGTCCCGCCCCGTCCCTTCCCTCGCTACACTAGTCAGCAGCACTGGCCGTCCCGCCCCGTCCCTTCCCTCGCTGCACTAGTCAGCTGCACTGGCCGTCCCGTCCCTTCCCTCGCTACACTAGTCAGCAGCACTGACCGAACTGTCCCTTCCCCCGCTACACTAGTCAGCAGCACTGGCCGTCCCGCCCCGTCCCTTCCCTCGCTACACTAGTCAGCAGCACTGGCCGTCCCGCCCCGTCCCTTCCCTCGCTACACTAGTCAGCAGCACTGGCCGTCCCGCCCCGTCCCTTCCCTCGCTGCACTAGTCAGCTGCACTGGCCGTCCCGTCCCTTCCCTCGCTACACTAGTCAGCTGCACTGACCGAACTGTCCCTTCCCCCGCTACACTAGTCAGCAGCACTGGCCGTCCCGCCCCGTCCCTTCCCTCGCTGCACTAGTCAGCTGCACTGGCCGTCCCGTCCCTTCCCTCGCTACACTAGTCAGCAGCACTGACCGAACTGTCCCTTCCCCCGCTACACTAGTCAGCAGCACTGGCCGTCCCGCCCCGTCCCTTCCCTCGCTACACTAGTCAGCAGCACTGGCCGTCCCGCCCCGTCCCTTCCCTCGCTGCACTAGTCAGCTGCACTGGCCGTCCCGTCCCTTCCCTCGCTAAACTAGTCAGCTGCACTGGCCGTCCCGTCCCTTCCCTCGCTACACTAGTCAGCAGCACTGACCGAACTGTCCCTTCCCCCGCTACACTAGTCAGCAGCACTGGCCGTCCCGCCCCGTCCCTTCCCCCGCTACACTAGTCAGCAGCACTGACCGAACTGTCCCTTCCCCCGCTACACTAGTCAGCAGCACTGGCCGTCCCGCCCCGTCCCTTCCCCCGCTACACTAGTCAGCAGCACTGACCGAACTGTCCCTTCCCCCGCTGCACTAGTCAGAAGCACTGGCCGTCCCGTCCCGTCCCTTCCCTCGCTACACTAGTCAGCAGCACTGACCGAACTGTCCCTTCCCTCGCTACACTAGTCAGCAGCACTGGCCGTCCCGTCCCGTCCCTTCCTTCGCTGCACTAGTCAGCTGCACTGGCCGTCCCGTCCCTTCCCTCGCTACACTAGTCAGCAGCACTGACCGAACTGTCCCTTCCCTCGTTACACTAGTCAACAGCACTGTCCGTCCCGTCCCGTCCCTTCCCTCGCTACACTAGTCAGCAGCACTGGTCGTCCCGTCCCTTCCCCCGCTGCACTAGTCAGCAGCACCGACCGTACCGTCCCTTCCCTCGCTACACTAGTCAGCAGCAGTGGCCGTCCCGTCCGTTCCCTCGCTACACTAGTAAGCAGCACTGGCCGTCCCGTCCCGTCTCTTCGCTACACTAGTCAGCAGCAGTGGCCGTCCCGTCCGTTCCCTCGCTACACTAGTCAGCAGCACTGGCCGTCCCGTCCCGTCCCTTCGCTACGCTAGTCAGCAGCAGTGGCCGGGCCGTCCGTTCCATCGCTACACTAGTCAGCAGCAGTGGCCGGACCGTCCCGTCCCTTCGCTACACTTGTCAGCTGCACTGGCCGTCCCGTCCCTTCCCTCGCTACACTAGTCAGTAGCACTGACCGAACTGTCCCTTCCCTCGCTACACTAGTCAGCAGCACTGGCCGTCCCGTCCCGTCCCTTCGCTAGACTAGTCAGCAGCAGCGGCCGGACTGTCCCTTCCCCCGCTACACTAGTCAGCAGCAGTGGCCGGGCCGTCCGTTCCCTCGCTGCACTAGTCAGCAGCAGTGGCCGGGCAGTCCCTTCCCTCGCTACACTAGTCAGCAGCAGTGGCCGGACCGTCCTGTCCTTTTGCTACACAAGCCGACCCACAGTCTCCGGTTAGCACGGCCATATGCGACCCGCACGCATTCTCGGCGGCGGCGACGGCCCGGAATCCTCTGCCTGCGGTCACCACTGTGTTTCTGCACCTGCTATTTACGCAATTAGGATCTGTCGGTGAGCCGACGGCGTGCCTCATGCAAGAAGACTGCGCAGCGCAGCCGCCCACCGCCGGCCATGCACAGACCTCCTCTGTTGCAAATGGGAAGGCCTTGCTTTAAACAATGCATTAGCGCTATTAACGAGCGTATGATTACAGACCAGGCTGATTTAACGATTATGGAACAATTACGGTGTAATGGTAATGTATGCAATAATGCGTTTAAACGTTTCAACTGTTGGTCGTTATTTGTTGTTTACACGGAACTGGCATTAAAGGGGAATTACGGTGGACCGCCGAGCAGCCATTAGCGGGCCGAGTGCAGGGCTGAGGCGGGCCCCGCCAGCCGCTTCCGGCGCTGTATGCTTCTATGGGCAATTATGTGTAATTTAATTAACACTCACTGTTGCAATCATTGCACGAGTAATTCGTTAAGTGAGAAAGCTGGGCAGCCGGTCGTACCGCCGGTGTGGATATTCATAACGGGGCGGTTTTTCCAGATCGTAAAAGCGGTCTGCTTTGTTCTGGACAGCAAGAGAGACTGACGGTTTTACGAGGACAGAGTGCAGATGCAGCAGCGCGCTCGCAGGGCTGGAACGGGAATAGCCCGGGGCGAATTTTCCAGCTAAAGAGTGTAATGCGGTTCAGTTCTTGTTCGGTGTGTCCCGCGGTTACAGTAAGTTGGTAGTAAATAACAGCCAATGTATTTAGCGACGGTGTCTGATGTGTTGATCTCCCAAAACGGGCCGGCACCGTACGACGACCTCGGTGACCGCTCCAGCCAGATGCTCGAGGTACGCTGGACCACGATCAACAGTGGCGCGCGGCGGACAGGGAGTCGGGGGCGATCGAGATTCTACAGGCGAGTAACGCAGCCGAATTGTTGGGAACACGACACTATAGAGTGCGAGGAATGTTCTGTTTCATCACTGAAGCCTCATAGTAGAGGTGGCAAATGCAAGGACTGACAATCCGGTCAGGAAGCACGGTCAGGGCCGGCGGGCTTTTTACCATTTTTTTGTTTGTTTGTTTGTGGAGGATATATGCCGGCCTTTCAACCGATCTGTCAGTTCATTGTTTTAATGAATATAAACTTTACCAAGTACCCAAGAGTGATGATTATCATGCACCTTATACAGCCCACTTCAACATTACAACGAGGAATTTTGTCATATGCATTGAACAATTTGATGAATCCTTAAATATTTCCAAGATTTCTGGAATGATAAGTACTGAAAACAGCAGACCATCAATGATATCGGTTGGTGGTTGAAACATAGCCATGAAAAGCAGCCTTCAAAATTTATGCTTGCAATTGCAATAAATCCAGCAATGTGACTTCGATTCACCATACATCGAAGAGTAGAATATGGCTAAAACTACGCTAAGATCACAAACACATGACATAAAACTAGCATTGAAACACATGGTTGTAAGAAATAGTTCCCTTGCGATTGATTTTTTGCGCCTGATGGTTTTATATGCAATGGTTATAATTTTCTTCGAACATATTTTTAATGAAAATTCGAGGAAGAAATAAGCCTTTCAAAAAGCAACTATTTTTATATTCTCCGGCTTCATGCATCAGTCACATGCGGCTGAAGAAAAAAAGCAAGAAATACAAACGAAGCATCAGAGATTCCATGAACTTCAACTTCAGAGTTTCCTAGAACCACACTGCTATCTGGCAGACTTTTTTTTAATGACGGTAACTATTAGAAAAACCAGCCCGTGTCTTATGCTGTTCAAATAATACTTTAATCTCAAAAGAAGGTCCAAATCAACAGTATATTTCACCCGTGAGGCTTCTTCGGCTGTTGTTGCTATCAAGAATCAAACATCAGTATCCAAAGTACAAAATTAATCATGTTTCTCGTGCAACAGGCTTGGGTGAACTATTGCCAGGGAAAAGCAAGATGTACCCATATTATCCCATCTAGTATGAGCATACGTTTTGAACATACAGCCAATGAGAACTGTTGCGCGGACAAAACAATAAACATACAAACGGCCTGGTATGCATTTGGCCAAAGCCAAGGTTTGACAGAGGAATTTCAAGACAACGTATCACATTGAACAAAATCGACCCACTCCAACACACGCATCTCGCGAAGTTTCTGGCGCGGGTGGTTGCAAATGCGCGGCTCGGGTGACAAAATGGCACTAGGGAAGTAGAAGCCACGAAGAGGTTTGATGATTGAGGATCGGTTGTATTTGTAATATCACCGGAGCATACCGCACCACACCTACCATCAGTCTCCGGGTTGAGGTCAATCTCGCTAGCCTACAACACCGCAGAACACTACAACTCGTTAGATACCACTAAATCACCCTTCCAATATTGCCTGGTCTACCCCCCCCCTGTTTGGCGCTCTTACAACAAAAATAACAACAACATTGTTATGCACTTGAACCAGGTTCTCACACTCGCACTGAAATATCCCGTTGTAACCCGTAACCCCCCCCCCACCTCCACCCCCACATTCTCCAATTCTGGCACATGAAACACCCCAAACTCGAGTATCTCTTTTGGCACCACAAAACCCTACTATCCCCCCATCGAAGCCCAAGCCAAATTATTTGAATATCAAGAGGCCCACCCACAACACACATTCTTCTACACTGATGGCTCTCGTACCAACTATGGTACGGGCGCCGCCTGGTGCGGTGGGCCCGACACTTGTCAAACTAAATTAACACTCATCAATCGGCATACACAGCAGAATTAGTAGCCATACTCACTTGCTTGCAACACATCATTGCACGACACATCACCACCCCAACTGCAGTCTGCCTGATTCACGCTCCTCTATTGACGCCCTCGCGGCCATGCACAACACCACGCACCTCACACTCCACGCTATCCGACACCTCTAACATGACAATCACGCACACCTTCAGCTCACCATCCTCTAGATCCCCGGACACAAGGGTATCCTGGGGAACGAGCGAGCGGATGGTCTGGCCCGGACGGCAATCGACCTCCCCCCGAACGAGGGCGCTCCGGTACCCCCGGGGACCTCCTATCCCTTGTAAACATATTGTCCAAAAAGTATACCAAGGCCTGCTGGACACACAGCATCTCACATTTGCACAATATCAAGCATGCACTCTCCAAATGACCCTCTTCCCAGCAACACTCTCGTCCGAACGATGTGGTGCTCGCACGCACGTCTTCGCCTCGGACACGCCAAATTAACACACGACTATATTTTCCTTCAACCATGCCGCCCTCCAGTTTATAAGACATGTGGACGTGGAGTCCACACTACCGTCGCACATACTTTGCTTACATGTCCAGCATATGTTCCTCATCGTCGCTTCATTCTCCAGCATTTCACCAAGACTCATACGCAAATTTGGCTTCGAGCTCTCCTCGTGGATGAGCACCCGGCGCTCCTCGAGCTACTTTTCCGCTCTTTACATAACAAAAATATTTACCAATTTATTTGATCTACTGACTGCTTTCTACCTTGTTCGAACTGACTTGATGTGACGTTGCAAGCCATACGGCACGCGTTACACGCTGCCTTCCTCTCCTGACTCGCATGACGTAAACATATAGGTTATTTTCCAACAGGTAGTAAGGGACCGATTCAATTAGGGAAAAACGAACAAACACTTAGGTATGCCTTCAAAATTAAATTTCACGTAACCACCGCATACACACGTCCTTGCGACTTCTCCCAAGTTTGCATCACGATTACTTAGGTTCAGCGGAAAAATGAAATGACCCCATTACACTATTCCACCCATTATTGCTCTGCCTCCACCCACTACCCCACCGTGGCAAATGACTGAACGACACATTTGTATCTGACACGATTTCAAAATCCTAGCTTTGTCCAGAATATGTCCACCAAAAATTCCATCAGTTTCGGTCTCGTTATCCCCACGTTCATTTTGCTTTTTTCCGGCGGATCTGAGGATGCGAATCTCACAGGAAATGTCATTTCTGGAACACAAAAACAACATCGTTTGCCGAACCGAACCTCAATTTTCATCGCCGAGCAGCATGCCCTCCTCATTGCCCTCCTTTATATTCGCAATCGCTTCTTCTATCGCCCCAAGCGAAATGTTGTCATTTGTTCAGACTGCAAATCTGTTTTGGAACCCCCTTTTCACTTTCTTTTTCGCATCATTGCCGTCTTTTCATTGATGAAATGCTCAAACACCTCATCTAATAGGTGCGAAGATCCGTTTCCTGTGGGCGCCCAGTCACTGCTGCCTCACAGGAAGCGAAGAAGCCGACCAACTAACAGCAACAACCTGGTGGATACCAAACATCACAGACATTCACAGGGGATTATAGTTTTGTTTTAGGGGAAACAACAAATTGATTCCGAACACAAGCCATGCACAATTATGACTCATTAAACATGTTGTCGATCCCTGGATCTTATCTTTTCAATGAAACCCACATAAAGGAAAAGTCTTATGGCGGCTACGCATAGTTCATACTTTCCTTACACCTCGATTTATTGATAATGCTTCACATGGCCCTTCATGCCCATCATGCAACACCCATCTTACAGTGAAACATATCCTCCTGCACTGCCAGCAATATCATGAGGGGAAGTACGTGGGTGCATCTGTGTGGAGGCGGGAAAGGAAGTGTGTGCGTGCATGTGTATGGAGATACCAAGGGTGGGGTGAGGGTGCATGTGTATGGAGTTACCGAGGGTAGGGCAAGGGTGTGGGTACATGTGTATGGAGGTACCGGAGAGAGGGGGTGTGGGTGCATGTGTATGGAAGTATGATGGAAGGGGTATCGGTGTTAAGCCACCTTAGAAGTTGATTCCTTGCAAACCTGTAATGGTTCCAGAAAGAAGTGGTGGCATGGCCGCCAGTCCATTATTGCTAGGCCCATATCGAGAGCTATCGGGCCACGATAAGTCATTACCAAATGTACCACCACGTGACGACCAGTGTATGTTTCAGGCTATTTGAATTCCATCAAACTTGTGATACATCGTTCAATGCATAAACTGGCGACAGCAACTTCCTTAGCGAGAATTGAGCCCACTGGCTATAGTTCACAGACGTTGTTAATGTTGAGCACCGTGTGACCAATGTCTACTCTGTGTAAATGACAGTGTACGGGCTAGTAACCACGTAGGCCGATGCAAATGGCTTCGAGGTAACGATGAGCAGTCACACCAAATGGCCACTTAATGTGCAATAAAAGACACGTTTCTGACATGCAGTAATGTCGGTGTCACCAACACAACCATTACCTACATAGTCATTACGGAGCGTGCTCATCCAGTTGTAATTTTGATTATTTTACACGTCACGTTGGATGCATGTATGACTTAGGTCACTATTATTGGAATTTTGCATGGCGTGTACGTGCAGTTTTCATCAATTGGGAAAGGAACAAGAACAACTGATAATCAACACTGTTTAATATAACGAAGAATGGCTCTCAGATGCTTCTGGGTTTAAACATTGTGTGTAAATACAATATATATACGACCTTCAATATCGATGTCGATAACCAACTATGTCCACCGGTAAGCGCAACCATCCGTTCGTCTCATCTAAACCATGTTAGGGTAGCCTGGACTAGCGGACCTACGCTGAAATTTGTCCTTGTCCGCTCAGCCCTGGTAATGCCGCCATGCCCTGCTGGTAGGAGAACGTGCCACACCTGTATCAACGGGCTCAAAGGTAGATGCACACGGAAAAACGTAGTTTACAAAATAACGTGCAATCGCTGTCTTGGAACATTTTATGTCGGTGAAACCAAACGTAGCATCAGGGATAGGTACATACAATGAGCACTTGGGAGATGCCAGACTTCGGAGAGCATACACACCTTTAGGCGAACACATGATCGACAAACATTCTAACATGGAACACAGCGACACTAACACAAACTTCAAAGTAGAAATTCTAGCAACAGCCAGGGACAACGCTGATCTGAAGGTCCTCGAATCTCTACATATACGTAATCTACGGCTGCAACTAAACACGCAAACGACGTCTTGGTATATCACATAAAATTACATAAACATAAATTATATATAGTATGTATAACGCGTTATATTGGATATATGTCTATATATGTGGGTGAGTGTATGCATCGATATGTATATGGACCATCGGCTCGGGCTTCCTCAGAGGATTCCTTCTTGACATAGTTTGTTTCTGGTTTGGAGTTTCTGTGAGTGTCTGCACCACTGAGGAGGCTTTTCTGCATTCCAAGTGTCTTTTTGCACGTTTTTTTTCCCGCGTGATTTTTGTCAATTTTTTAAGCTTGAGCTTTTTTCAGCACTCCTGACGATGGCCCCTGGCCGAAACGTTGAGCAATAAAGTATAACCTTTATCGTTACTTTTGATGTCAACTCAGCACCTCCTGGTATATTGAAGGTCGTATATATATTGTATTTGCACACAATGGATAATCAACACTATGCTTTCTGATCGGATTTCTGGAGGCTCAATTTACTAAATTGCACTAAATCCATGTCAATTCACCTCAAGCAGCAACGATTTGATCGGGCTCAGGTGGAAGAAATGAAAGATTGAAAACTAATGGATGGAATTGAAGTAGGGGTGATGTAGTGGGGTGGTGGTGGGGTGGGAAGATGGTAGGGTAGAGGTCGTCACCAAACGTCCTTCTGGTCTTGTCGGCGCGACTTCTTCTGCCGTGCGTCCCCTGCTGTTGACTGGTGCTGTGTGACGAACGCCTCCTTGGTAGGCTTTCTTCTGCTCTCTATTTTCATTTCAAACATGGCACATTTATAGGAAGGCATCAAACCGTGCCAAACGAAGTACAGTGGCCGTCCGAAGATAATTATATTACTACGTTCGAGGTTATGATACATTGGAGGTTTCGACCATTAGGATTGTGCTAAGTTACAGGTTATGACCATTGAATGCTATGCCGCATTGGAGGCTATGAGCACTGAAGGTTTTTAATATACTCACTAAACGGTATTTCGGAGGTTATGTTATGTTGAATGTTTTGAACTTTGGTAGTTTTGATGTATTGGAGGTTATGTACATTGAAGGTTGCAAACATTGGATATGGTTACGTTTCAGTAATGTTGACCTTTTTGGTTAAAAATTAGATGAATTCGTAAAGGGCGGAAGATTCCTCATCGTTGGGCGTCAAATTCGAGGAAAAGCCAAACAAAAATCAAACAAAAATAAAGGTGAGGACAACTTCAAAATATATCGATCGTCAACCATGTACACACCAAATTGTTCCAAAGAAAGTTTTTACAAAATGAAAAGTGAAACAGCATATTTCATGCCAAAGGCACTTGCTTCGCAAAGTTGTTTAAAGTCTCGATGTAAAAAGCAATGCAATGGTCCTCTCTCTTCGCTGAACGAATGCCTTATTGCCAAAGATACACTGTATTGTCGGTTTCTTCTCGATCGGTCCATTGGCTTGCCAGCTACGCCGGTTTGAATGAAGCCGACTTCATTCATTCATTATTCACTTCCATACTCCAAATATTTATACTTACTGCTACGAAATCCTTCCCACGGCAGCCTGGCTGGCGTCGCAGCGCGTACATCATTACAGTTTTCAACCACGGAGGCAACGTCGCTGACCTCGGCAATCGAACGGTGCCATTTGGAGCATCCTGAGACGGCTTAAAATGGTGTTTGGTAATGGTTCGGGACATCCATGATTGCAACCAAACTATTTACGGAGGAAAATCTAAAGTTACCGAGGGCATCATAAAAATTGGGGAAATCCGCTAGCACCGCTTTTAACCAACCAATGCCATCTGCCATCTGCGTTCAATGGGGAAGCGGAGCCGATTTTACTGAGCACGACACGAACAA
Organism: Ashinkailepas kermadecensis; assembly: GCA_034440615.1. NCBI lineage: Eukaryota > Metazoa > Arthropoda > Thecostraca > Neolepadidae > Ashinkailepas > Ashinkailepas kermadecensis. Next base: position 21,245 of record JAOTOM010001398.1, on the reverse strand, counting down.
CTCTCGCAACAATGTCAAGGTCCGGACACACCGCAGGTGGCGATGGTCAATGCAGAAAAGTGACCGATAAGTGGAACAAAGCAATACAAGGAACGACATATCGCCAATTTTAGCCGTGTTCCAGCACCAGACCCAATAGTGAAAAACATGTAAAAACACCCCTTTCGTTCCTGAGACATCCCCGTATGCGCGTGGCACGTGAAGCGGAAGCCCTTGCAACAGCGGGGTTAACACTTGTCATGGCAACACTGGTGTTGCTTTAGTGTCCGTCCCTCATTGGTTCGCAAGTTATTTCGGTCGGACTGGGCCAAGGGTTAGTACTAAAATTGGTCATTTTTCGACACAAAGAAGTCCATTTTGTGTGCTAATCATACGAAGAACGGCAGATTTTGGCGACACCCTTCTTCCATGACACCCGTGTTGATAATGCGCAACAGAGAGACCAGATCTCAACGAAATTGTACTCGGCGGATAACCAAAATTTGGGGCTTTCACATGATGTCAGCCGTCTCTCGTTCCCTGCGATGTCAGCCGAGCCGAGCACCAATCTCGCCGGCCTCGGTTGTTGTGTGAAAAATCCCCAACCGCATACTAGACCAATGAGGGTGTGGCACGAAATTTGAGCGCATGCCGCGCGCCCACTACACACCCCAGGACAATGAAATCGACAACGCACATTGTCCTTAAGTTGCCTGACGCATGCGAAAATTACAAGCACATAGGACCCATGCTTTCACTAAAACCACATATACACCATCACAATCAATCAAGAGCACAAAAGACGACAGACAGACAGAAACAAACGTTTTTATACAGAAAATGCACAATAGAAGAGAGCGCCTACTTGCTTCGCTTTCAACACTTGCTTCGCTGCGTGTTGAAAGTTTTGGATGCAAAATTTTGAGAAAAACTGCTTTATGAAAACAGTAAATAACTAAAATCCAATTGTTCATCTGGACGAAAAACCTATTGTCGCATTGCTCTATATTACCGTCGGCTTTGTGTCAATTGACTCATTGGTTCGCGAGCTATGCCGGTTGAAACACCACCGCCTTGAAGCAGTTATTTTGTATATATGCACAATCCTTTCTGCTGTATTCAAGGTGCTCGGTTCGATGCGTGTTGGAAAATTATTTTGCGAAGGAAAAGCTGAAGACAAAAGCTTCCACCCCCACCCCCAAACAGCTCTTGATCTGGTCTGAGAATCCGAGAAAGCCAGACAAAAAAAAAGAAAAAAAGTAAAGGGTAAAAACTTCAAAACATAAGTGGCAGCGATGGACATGCCAATTTGTGGGAAAGTGGAAAAAAGTAATAAGAACAAAATCATATTGTAATGCCTCCAGAACATGGTACCCTTACCGAAATTACCTATGGAAAAATCCAGCCACCTGAGTCCAGCCAGACCATAGCTTGCATGTCATTGACCAGCCAACTAATGGCCAGCAGACCACTGCATTAATCCTTAAAGCTTGCATAGCACCTTAGCATATGGACTGACGTCACTTTCATCTGATTGATCCCCTTTCAGACTTGGGAGAGGTGCATGATCGCCTGCATGGTTAAAATGGTATTTTGTCAGCAAAGCGACTATTCAAGTGGAAGATTGGTGATATTCTACTTCTAGAGTGTTGAAGCCAATAATAGGCGGCAGTAAGGCCACATATTGTGATATACATGTGAATGTAACGCCTGAGGTACTGAAGATATTTTTTTTCGCAAATAGGACACACAGCATCTAAACGTGTACCCGCTCCATCACTATTCCAGTGAAATTTCCTCCGGTACACGCTTGCAGGTCGGAAGTTAAAAAAATAGATATCATATTGTCGTCATGGAATATTGTCATGGAAACGTCATGGAATATTGTCGGAAACACGAAATAGTCAACATCTAGAGGCGTAAGCGGCATAAGCAGACAAATGCTTCAAAAGTTATGTTTGGGCATGAGCCAGGTGTTGCTGAATGTAGTTAACTCAACGATGCTTAGCGGAGTAGTGTCATAGTGCCGGAAGTATGCGATTATAATACCACTGCCTAATGCACCAACGCAAGATCACCGGCTGACTACTGCCCAATATCGATCCTGTCGCCAATTACGAGGATCGTCGAACGCGTGTCGTGCATTAACAACTCGTGTTATATTTCACCATCAACCACCTGTTTACATCTAGTCAGCATGCGTACAGAACTAGTCATTCTACCGAAACTGCATTACCTCCAATAACCGAAAGTATTTGTAGGGCTATTAACGGGGCGATATTTTCAATGTAATGTTGATGGATTTATCCAAATGTTTTGATGTTATTCACCACCAGCACTTGCTAAAAAAAACTGGGGACGGATGGAGTAGATGAAAATGGTTTGTGAGCTACCTTGAGGGTCACCAACAGGTTAAGGTCGTTGGGGACGACGGCATGCCGATTTTCTCAAGTAGCCAGGCAAACAATATTGGAGTGTTTCAGGGTGGATCATTTTGGTGTTTGTTATCCGCCATTTATGCCAATGATTCGTGTTCTTATGAACCAGAATTAGAAGCAGAATAACTCACTGACGACACACAACTGCTCATCTCAGCCTTCAAGCAAAACTTGTCAGCGATGCCATGTAGACTGGAATTGACATTGACTCGACTGTCCGTAACTCCGCGCGAATATCCTCAAGACTAATGCGAACAAAACGCAGATGATTGTGATGGCAGCAGAGCAATGCTAAGTGACATGCCTAAGATTACTGTCAACTTCAACGGAACGATTATACGGGAGTCCCAGATAGTGAAAGGCCTGGATATATGCATGGATGAACATATGATCCTTACTGACAATATGAATTATGAAACAGCCAAGTGCATTGGCAGTCGGATTGCACTGAGCCACGCTAGGCGTTAACTTCTCAGGCAATTGATTAAACCTCGTCAATGTTTTTGGCATGTTCACCATTAAACATTGCACTTGCACTGTACGGCACAGTGAGCAACACACGGATGCACATAATTCAAAAGAATCAATTTAGCGGCACCTGTTATCAGTGGCAGAAGGAAACAGCATCACATATCAGACGTCATAGGTGACCTTCATTAGCTAGTTACAAAGGAACTGACAGTTTATCACAGAACACACCTAGTGTATACGGTGATCACGGCAAGAGAGCCATAGATACTTTTCAAAGATTAACAGTCACGATACAACCTGGCCAGCTACGGCCACCGCCAATCAAAACAGAGACGGCCAGGAGATGATTAGCCTATAATGGTGTGGGCGAATACAAGGAAAGCCACACCCGCATACAGGCCAGGAGACGACTAGTTTATAATGGTGTGGGCGAATACAAGGAAAGCCACACCCACATACACCAACCCTCTAGCAACGCCAACTGAACCCAAGAAACAATGTCACCATGTTTGATGAGTGTGCGCTATTTGTGACTGTTTTTGTTGATCGGTGCCGCCGTTTTTACCTGTGAATGCAGTCGTGTGTAGCTGACTACGTGACCAAGCACTATGTCATGGTGCTGACCTGGTCAGCACAGGTCATGGTCATGACCTGTCAATGCAGTCGTGTGTAACTGACTACGTGACCAAGCACTATGTCATCTGGTTTTTACCTGTCAATGCAGTCGTGTGTAACTAACTACGTGACCAAGCACTATGTCATCTGGTTTTTACCTGTCAATGCAGTCGTGTGTAGCTAACTACGTGACCCAGCACTATGTCATGGTGCTGACCTGGTCAGCACAGGTCATGGTCATGACCTGTCAATGCAGTCGTGTGTAACTAACTACGTGACCAAGCACTATGTCATCTGGTTTTTACCTGTCAATGCAGTCGTGTGTAGCTAACTACGTGACCAAGCACTATGTCATGGTGCTGACCTGGTCAGCACAGGTCATGGTCATGACCTGTCAATGCAGTCGTGTGTAGCTGACTACGTGACCAAGCACTATGTCATCTGGTTTTTACCTGTCAATGCAGTCGTGTGTAACTGACTACGTGACCAAGCACTATGTCATGGTGCTGACCTGGTCAGCACAGGTCATGGTCATGACCTGTCAATGCAGTCGTGTGTAGCTGACTACGTGACCAAGCACTATGTCATCTGGTTTTTACCTGTCAATGCAGTCGTGTGTAGCTAACTACGTGACCAAGCACTATGTCATGGTGCTGACCTGGTCAGCACAGGTCATGGTCATGACCTGTCAATGCAGTCGTGTGTAACTGACTACGTGACCAAGCACTATGCCATCTGGTTTTTACCTGTCAATGCAGTCGTGTGTAACTAACTACGTGACCAAGCACTATGTCATCTGGTTTTTACCTGTCAATGCAGTCGTGTGTAACTGACTACGTGACCAAGCACTATGTCATCTGGTTGACATATGTCATCTGGTTGACATATGTCATCTGGTTTTATTTGAAGACCTACTTTGGTGAACACCAGAATATGCCGGGCACAATGTAAAATATACAATAAGATACACCTACCACATTCAGAAATCCAACTTGTTATGTTCTTCAATCTTCGACCTCATCATAATCTATGAAAACCATATGATTGGTCCCCCTTTCCATCGTTGACTGGGCCGCTTTTGTTTTGAGCTAGCACTTCTTGATATAAACTCGTTTCGTGATTACTATGATGCTTCTGGCATAGCTAATGAATCAAGTATCGCAATGCACAGCGAAAAACTCGAAAAGTAGCATATATTGAAGTAAATGCCAACTTAAAACCATAAAAAAACCACCATTGGACAAGGATGGCTGAAAGAAGGCAACATGGCAACAGCTACACGAATGCAACAATCAGGAATAACGTAATACATAGCGAATATTGTGAGCGTACGGCACTGTTTTGCTATTGGATACGGCTGTGTCATGAATTGAAATTATTTACATATATTTTAAGTAGATCTATGTTTTCCTCAGCAATATTCTTCCAAGCTATGTTCGACGTTGTATAATTATTTTCCGTGCACCTTCATCTCATGACGTCACGTCCTACGTTTAATTTTCTTGTTGCAAGCCATGGTATCTCATTTTTGCTCATAGCCAAAAGGTCATGCCAAAAATTGACTGCCACGTTTGCTCTTTATATCTGCAGCATTGAATGCGCTGAAAAGAAAGTAAAAAGGAAAAGATCGAAGACTGCTGTTAACTTCTCGCTGGAATAATTATTTCCCTGCATGTTTCGCTACCATGTGTGATAAAATACTATATTTTATGATATTCATGGCTTTTACCATTATGCTTTTTTGCATATTTTCCAGGCACGTGCATACTTAGGGAATGGGCACGTACCTATATTTTCTTACCAAGTACTGCATATGGGACATATAGGATGGATACATCATAAATTGATACTTCTTAGACTAGCTATAGAGACTTGCAAAATAGTACAGAAGCAGCGAATTACTACACTTGTAGTGCATTTAGTGCACGATGAACTACAACGCATTTTCAGGCACCCAAACCTATCAGATAGCCTTGATTGATGGCAAACTAATTAATGGAACAGATTAGTGGGTCCTTTGTCATTAATTTCTTCCATGTGTGGTGCTGTTCCAAGTTTGTTTTTGCTGGTATTTCAAGCTTTGATAATTAATAATTATATATTTCTTGCTAAGTTGGTAGTTGAAAGCTAACGCCAAGGCTTATTAATGTCAAGAAGAGAAGCATGAAGACTAGAATGGTGCAACAAGCAGTTATATGACAGACAAGTTCAACATGAAATAAATCTGGATTGTACACTATACCTACAGTACATAATGTTAGGTTTGAAGGCTGAATAGTATTGAGTTGTGAATTCTGAATCTCTAGTAGAACGCACAAATGTTGAATGTGGCTTGAAATATAATAGGTACAGCCACATATTCATAGACGTCGAAAAATGAAGTATTGTGGTCACAACATAGGTGTTGTTTTATGAAAATTATTGAGGTGGTAAAGTGCCGCAGGATTGATGTAGGTATAAGATGTGGCTGTTTCACACGCGCACCGAAGGAGTGGGGAGGGGGGCGGAATCCGCCCGCTTCTGTTTTTTACATTATCTCATAAGCGGGCGGCGATGTTGTTATGTAATGTCGTAACTTTGTGAAGAAAAAAATTGATAAGCGCATCCTATGCAACACAAAATCGAAATCCGTCGGTAAATATAGGAATTGTGGGGTGCCAAATCGGCCGACCAGGCAGGGGCCGGCGAGCGTTCAAGGTCACAAAGACTTCGTCGGTACGGTGGAGCGACAGTGTGGTGAGGCAGCTGTAGAAAACGTTTCTATATAGGTCACGTGATAGTCCAGGATAATGACCTCGGGTTCGCGTCATTCCCGTTGTAAAGGTACAAAGTTCTCTGCACTATTTGTATTGTGCAGATGGATGAGTAAATAGACGGCAACAGTCAGACTCCGGAAAGTACGTACCTAAAAATGTTCCCCGACAACGAACGACCGCGATATTACCTAATGGGTCTGTTCCTGAACCTGCTCCAAGCTGCTCCGAGCAACTTGGAGTAGCTGCTCCTTGTTCCCGTGCGTTTTCGGAGCAGAACGGAGTAGCTCCAACTTACTCCAACTTACTCCGGCCGAGAGCAGGGGCAGCTTGGAGCAGCTTGGAGTAGCACAAATGTGGCGCTGAAGATACATTTGCGGAACGCTTTGGGTCTGTTCCTGATCCTGCTCCAAAAAAGAGTAGAGCAACTTGGAGCTCCAAGTTGCTCTACTCTTCTTTTTTGGAGCAGGGTCAGGAACAGACCCAATGTTGAATTTAAGGCCGAAATCAGTTATTAATTTAGAACGCGCGACCGCCAGCGTTACAGACCCGCGTTGCTTGGCTGCTCAGAGACGACTCTCCGGCGGGGTAGGGCGCTGAGATAGCTCGGCCACCGTTTGGAGTGAATATTTATTGTTTGAAGTGAACTTTAGACTTCCGGCTGCAGCCACGTCGGCGGCGGCTGTCGGAAGGACCGTTACAGCTCGCGTTACAGTACAGGGCGACATACCGGCGCGCTTACGGGATCACAGCACCCACAGTTACAGACCATCATTATGGTACTATGCTGGTATACATATTTTTCGGTCCAAACAGTACATTTCTAGAAACTTTGTTATACAGCCGATCACGACTTCATTTGACCTTAAAAGCCTAGGGTCATGCAATTTATACTGAAGCGAGATCACTACATCCACAATTTACCCTCCAAATGGTGTCAGCAGTTTCCGGAACCTTAGGGGCAGGGGCCGAATCACTTCCCCCTCCTCCCCCCCACACACACACACCCTCCTGTGTGTGTTATGTGAGAGGCCCTTCGGCTCTCGTGTTAATCGATTCTGTCCTGAATTATGTTTGTATGCTAGGTTTAGGCCACTGAGTCTGCTGATAGGATAAATTTGCAATTTATGTGATACTGAAGATCAAGATAAAAATACAACCACACGTCTGGAAGACTAGGTTATCACTTAAGGGGTATGCAATTGTCCGACTCAATTGAAAGCCCGACAAAAGAACAGCGAATGCAATTTTCGAAACGTTCCATTCTATTAGTGTGAAAAAGTTCCTCAACCACATTTCCGTCATTGCTCATATATCAACGAATAATATACGAGTCAACCAACACACATGCGTGATGGCGAACCATAAATATATGATTAATATTAATATTTGTGGGCACGACACACAGAATTACTCCAAGGTAGGGAATCATGGCTCCGGTCATACCATCATGCATTACACAGACTGAGACAGTGGAGCGGACTGCGTTCGGACATTCAATACAAAATGTGGACTTCTAATATGTAACTTTTTAATCGATTTGAGGTCATATTGATGTGTTCTTTCTTGATGGTGAAGAATGAAATATTTAATCCTTAGAAAGTACAGTTACCAGTTAAATCTACCTAACCTCACGTCAGTTCATCTCATACCAATATGACATGGAAAGAGGCCGAGTTCAAGATGTCTTCAAAATCCAAGCAAGCAAGACCAAGTGGGTTTTAGCATATGTATCACTGTGTTCGCTCAGAAAGCTCGCTCACTCTGTCTGAACAGCCAGTGTAAACTCGTAAGGTGAACGCTGCTTGGGAAACGTCTGTGGACGAATACATGCCAAGTATGGCTATATCTGGCAATCCAAATCAAATCAGGCAAATCCTGGTCTTCAAATTCTAGTGACTGGTGATGAAAAAATAAAGATGTGATGGCTGTTGCAAAATTCCCTGATGAAGAAAATATTACAACACCTTCACGCCTATAATAATCTGAGGGCACATAACACACAACTCAGAAGTATTTAGGAACAACACCGTCATTTGCCATCTGCCGCGGTGACCCACCAACTGCCAGACTACAACACGAATATGTGCAACTGCATATGTGTGACCATATCACACCCCTGAAACCGATCATATTACACCCCCTGTAGCCTCAGCCCCGTTACCAGTACAAGTACCCTGCTAATAAGGGAATGCATGTGGTGGAATGAAGCACCCGTCGTAAGCAATGCAAAAGGAAGCTTTATCCATGTCTTGTGGCATTTCTAAGCTCAAGTAGCAGAACAAATGTCGATATTGAATTGGGCCCGTCGTCACCAACGTCAAACGAAAGCCTTGCAGATGCACACTTGCTGCCCGTATTATCACAGACGCACACTTGCAACGTGGACTATCAATGTTGAGGCCGTGTTGAGAGTTTGAGACTGCAGAACTATCTAGGGAAAAAACGGTGCACATGGCCAGGGGAAAAGCAATGCTGGGATCAAAACCTGGCCACATGCGAGCAAGCGTGGTTTCTGCGAACACGAAGGCCGAAATAACAGCAGGAAGGTGCAGTACAAGGCACCAAATGTGCACCACTCTCTGGCTGTCTGATTCGCTGAAGTTTGGCCATCGGGTGACGGATCATACACCATGTTATAGCCCCAGAAAAAAGACGAGGATGTGCAAAAAGGAATTGTCAAAACCCAACAATTTGACGTCCGCGGCGCGGCGGCTCTGTCAGCGCCAGGGACTCCTGCCAGGAGCGGATTCAGGAATTGTCATGGGGCACTTGTCTGAAGGGTTGCCATTTCTTTGGAGGGGCGCCACTACAAAAGTACTTGGAGGCAGTGGTGGATACAGGGGTGGCACTGAAGACATATGCGCCGACATGGAAGTTGGCGCGCTTTCGGTCGGGAAAATGCTCGACACCGGGAAAGCTCGAGTACAAACCCATCGAATTTCCCAGCCAGACTCGTCCCTTTCAGAGGAAAAGGTGCCCTTTTGGTGTGCTCGAGTGCATCCCCATCGAATTATTCGGCCAGAGGCGCTCCTTGGAAGGAAAAACCCATTCCATGTGTTCGAGTGAACACCCCGAATTGTTCGGCCAGATGCGAACCTTGGAAGGTAAAGGTGCCCCTCCGGGAATGCCCGAGTGCACCCCATCCGTCAATTTTTTTTATTCAGCTAGAGGCCTCCAGCTAGAGGCCTCCAATTAGCCTCCAGAGGCTAATTTCCTCTCATGGCAGTTTCTGAACTCGCTCCTGCCTGGTGGGGTGTCTTTTCCTTCCAGGAATTTCCAGCACATTGAAGAGGCGTCTTTTATCTCGGAGGGGCGCTTCTGACGAAAACAAATATAGGGGATTCACTCGAGCCTTCCCGGATGAGCGAATTTTTCCGGCCGGAGGAGCGGCCACCTTCCATAGGAGGGAGGCACATGCCCCCAGTTACCCCCCCCCCCCTCCCCTGTATCTTCCCCTGACTCCCGCATCTGCACGCCAGCAGCTGGCCGCGTTCAGGCTATCAGTTTTTCCTTCTCCGGAGAAGACAGACCTCTAGCCGACGCAGACGAACTGTGCATTTCGGGTGGCTTGAATTCAAGAAGACAGCACCAAGTTCGACCCGCTGGTAGCAAGCCTTTCTGTGTCGATCACCACGCAGGTGCGGATATTATCACGTCCAAGACGTCCAGTTTCGTGACCCTCATTGACGCCCTGAGGAGTAGGTTGGCGCAATCGCGACCGGCCCTCCTGGAAGCCCTTTTGCCCCGTCAGCAGCTTGGAGACCAGAAGCCGTTCCATCTGCTTCTGTGGATGCACTCAGAACTAGGTACAACACGGGATCCTCTACAAGTCAGTGAGCTGTTAAAGACCATTTCGTCAGCGGCTGCCGCAGGCTTGGGTAGCATTATCGCTGCCGTCAGAGGAAGCTCCTCTGGACCAACTGACGACCGCAGCTGAAAGATTCTTGGAAGCCTCGGCTTCAGGCCTGGTGTCAGCAATGGCGGCAGGATGCTCAGCAGCGCAGACGGTGCCATTCGGCGCAGTGTCCCCGGACACCAGTACGCTGGCCACACTACATGGCATAGTCGCGACGTCATCGGTGGCGGTCAGTCGCCTGGAAACCATCCTGGGTGACAGGTCACCAGAGTGAACGGACGGACATCACTAGTTCCAGAGCCATCGGCGGGGCCATCGGCGGAACCATAGGCGCACCGGAGGGGGGCCAGGGCCCGCCCCCCCCATGAGACCAAAGTGCCCTTTTAGCCAAAAGTGCCCTTTTGACCGAAAAGTGCCCTCTTGGCCGGAATGTCCCAAATTTAGCCCAAAAATCACCTGCCTTATGTGCCCCGCCTGTGCCAAAGGTGCCCTTTGGGCCCAAAACTGCCCTTTTGGCCTAAAAATGACATTCCCCTGTGCCCTTTCCTGTCCTATGCCTGTCCCAATTAGGTGCCCTTTTGATCTAAAAGTGCCCTGTGCCCTGCCCTGTACCCTGCCCTGTGCCTTGTGCTGTACCGTGAACTCTGCCCTGCCCTGTGTCCTGCCCTATGCCCTGCCTTTACTCCTTTTTACTTTTACTTGTCCTTTTTACTTTTACATCAAAGGTAAGCGGGCAACCTTCATCTCACGACATAATGCATGCAGGCTGCATGTTTTTGGAAATATTATTGTAAATACAAGGATTCGGTGCTATAACATATAACGTGTCCCATGGAAAATTCACGCCCCTCCCCCCCCGGTCAGCAAACCTTCCAGTGTTCCCCGGGCCGCAAAGTGCCCTTTTGGAGCCGGTCAAGTGCCCTTTTGGAGCCGGCCAAGTGCCCTTTTCGGTCCGGGCCCCCCCCCCCCCATGGAAAAATCCTGGGTGCGCGCCTGGGCGGAACCATCGGCGGGACCATCGGCGCTCCCACTCCAATGCAGCCGACAGTTTTATGCTTTTTGCTGCATGCCCATTTCTACTTCATATTAGGGGGAGGCATTTTCACTATTGGAGGGGCAAAATTGAACATTGAGTGGGCACATGCCCCTCAAAAAGTATGCAAAACAACACCCCTGGGTCACAACATTCTTGTTTTCTATGATTAAGAAGGTTTGTGGGTATTAAGCCACAAGAGTTAAGATATGCTTCATTTTGGAGTTATGTTCTTAACCATGGATGCCTACCAATACAGAAAGAACGACTTACTCAGAGAAGACTTGCTTATCTTGCTTGCATTGCAGGTGAACGCATTTTTAAGAAGATGATGGAGATTACTTTTACAGTCACAAATATACAAATACTGCCACGACGTGCTGAGGCCACGTGCTACATTGACAAACTTTTGTCTTGTATTAGGTATTTTAGCCTGGCTCCAGCCATATTCCATTGTTCGATATCTGTCATTGTACTTCGACCAATTGAAGCATTTTCTGACAACTGTAACGGTTGCAAGTCATGCTCTTGAACACTGCATATCATTGATTATGTGTTGTAATTGTTTATAAACAATTTGTCTACAAAATATCTTAGAATTATTCCAGTATTTTTCATCAGATTGTTGAATCCATATGGCGAAATTGCTGGATGAAATGGGAAAATGGGCCTGACAGGTTGCATGATTGCCATCATTATGTTTTGAGTTGTTTTTTGTTTAATGAACCGACAGACCGGTTCAAAGCTGGGGATATTTTCCAAAGAGCTGTCGATCTTAACCGGGCTTTCTGACAAGACTTTCGGTCCTTACATTTCCCACCTCTACTCTACAATCGCTCCGAAATAATGAGAGCATCATACTACCGGCAGACAAAGGCCGGAAGACATGCATTTTGAATAGGGGAAGCTTACATCCAGAAGTGTGAAGATGTACTTCATGATGAGCTATCTACAAAGTAGTGAACCGAGATCCAGCCAACGAAGTCAGCGACAAAATGATTGAAATTCTGAGAAAATCTTAAAGAACAAGTCCATCTCCTTTATCAACAATACCAGCTTCTTCATCATGGCCACAAAGGAACTTCACATCTACTGAGATTGAATGATTTTCCAAAATTCACAAGCTCAACATTCCGCTGAGACTTTGAACTACACAAAATCATGTGAAACCTGCTTTTTCATCCTACAAAAACTACAGACAAAATGAAGCAACCGGGCCCTGTGTACAGAATGAGCAGCAAGGGCTGTCAGAAAGTATATGTGGGTGAAACAGGCGGCAACTTAGAAGAAAGCGGGAAAAACACAAGTGGCGCCTGACGCAATCACAAAACTACTGGACTACACAGAGGCTACAGCCAAACATAGCTTTCACCAGGACGATACGATAGACTGGGGAAGCACCGAGACATTGGCATTTTGTACGAAAGACAGAAAATAAAAGAAGCAATATTCATACGGACAGAAAAGTATCCCACGCCAACAGAAATGTGGCAAGTGTACACTGTTCCTTGGGTGGATACGCCTTTTGGATAAAGGGGATCAGTTGGCTCCGTGCGTGTCATCACAGCAGAATTCAGAGCCAAACTCTACACCTTTGTAAATATAATTTAACTTGAGCAACATTTTTTTTTTTTACGGTCCGCCACGCAAGATCAGGTGGCCAGGAGTGCCCCTTCCCCTTAACCAACGACTGCAAGCACCTTACGTTAACACCATAAAATAAACAGTAAAGTCGCGGCACTCCCAGCTAAGAGATGGAAAACAAATAAACGAGCATAAAAGCACCCAGTGTTAGAGCAATACAACTAGCAATAAAGAATGCTGTAAGTAGTCATACCCAAAGGAGGCATATGACTGGCCCTAGATCCATCGCAAAAAGAAGTTAAGGCCTAAACTATAATGTTATTAGCTGGTTGTGACGAGATGGTAGTCGGCACTCCTAATTTGATATGCTTCTTTTTTTTACTTAGGCTCCTCCCACAACTCCATCCAGCTAAGCATAAGCTTGTTGCTGGGTGGAATGTGGGAGGAACTATGGTTGGGTGTTTTTCAGCTTCTATATATGGTTAAGCACACGCACACGCACACGCACGCGCACGCGCACGCGCACGCGCACGCGCACGCACACGCACACGCACACACGCACACGCACACGCACACACGCACACACGCACACGCACACACACACACACACACAATACACACACACATACATACATACATATGTGTATTCCCCTGATATTCAACAGACAGAGTGAATGCATGAGTCTTTAGTATTTGCTCAAGAAGCATGTCTTTATGTGATTTTTTAGAACAATCTTAGAATTTGGTATCTCTGTATGCAGAAAATGTTTTGCTATGATAATATTCCAAAGCTTAGGTCCAAAACATTCAATGGTGAAGAGACGATAATTTTTGTTTAAATAGCAGTGTTGGAAGTGGTCTTGTAACCTTGTGGGATATGGGGTAATCAGAGATACCGTGAAAAGAGGTCTAATAGAATGAGGCAGCTGATTATAAATGAATTTTTGCATAATAAGCAACATCTGAAGTTTTGCTATGTCTTGGACTTTTAAAATTTTGTATTTCTTAAAGATAGGGTTTGCACTCTGAGGGGGAAATACACCCTCAATAATGCGCATCATTCTTTTCTGAAGCAAGGATAATTTGTGTGTCTGATTAGCATAGTTTGTACCCCAGAGAAAACAGCAATAATTTAAATATGGGAGAATTAATCCATTATACAATTTTAAGAGGTGATTTTTGCTTAGGAGATATTTTGTTTCTGATATCATTCCTATGTTACGACTTATTATGTTTGAGACACTGCTGATATGGGATGCAAATTTCAAATCTTCATCTATGTATACACCAAGGTACTTCACTGGATTTTGATGCAAAATAGCAATCCCATTAAATTTGATCTCAATATCAATATTCGTTTTGTGATTGTTATACAACTGGTATACAGTTTTGGTTTCATTTAATGACAAAAGATTTGAATGCATCCATTGTGAAATTGTTGGCAAGGAATTTTTTTATTTTGTTTTGAAGCTCTTTAGGGTCAGTGCTTTTGAAAAAATAGCCGTGTCATCAGCATATAGAAATGTCTGACAATCTACATCCAAATTTACAAGATCATTTATGTATATTATAAAGAGTAAGGGGCCTAGAATTGAGCCCTGTGGTACACCCATTTCAATTTTTCTGAAAGAGAGGTGCTGCTATTGATTGTGGTAGCTTGAGTTCTTCCTGATAGATATGACTGTAACATTTTAATTGCATTTCCCTTCACACCATATTTTTCCAATTTTGCACATAATATTTCCCTGTCAACAGTATCAAATGCCTCTCTCAAATCAAGGTAAATTCCGACAACATATTCATTATTTTCAAACCCTTTGGTGATCAAGTTCTGTATTAAGAGAAGAGGCATATATGTGGACATACCTTTTCTGAAACCAAATTGTTTATCAGAAAGTAGGTTGTGTAGTGTGAAATATTCCAAGAGTTGATTGTAGATGATCTTTTCTAATATTTTTGACGTATATGGAAGAATACTAATTGGTCGGTAGTTACAAAATGTTGCTGGGTCACCTTTTTTGTAGATGGGTTTGACAACAGCTATTTCAAGTGGCTTGGGGAAGATCCCACTATTCAGGCATAGGTTAATGACATGGGTTAAGTGTGGTAGTTTGACCTATATGATTGTTTAAATATCCTAGAATTTATTCCATCAATTCCTGACCCAACATTTTGTAAAGAAGCAATCACTGTATCTAAATTGTTTTCTGTTACTGTTAATAGTGCCATTGATATATTTGGGTACGTATGTATGTATTCTAAAGCATTGGTGTTGTTTTGAGGAATCTGTTCTCTCAATTTTGGTGCAATTTCTGTGAAGTATTTATTGATTCCTTCAGCTATAGCTGCATCATTTTCTAGAGTGATGTCTGTATATGTGTTCATTTTTTCAGGGATATTATGTTTGGAAGGAGTTTTCCTCAGTATCTGGTGAAGCATTTTCCATGTCTCTTTTGGATTATTTTGATGTTTGTCAAATTCAGCCTCATAATGAAGTATTTTTGCCTTTCTAATTATTACAATCAGTGTATTTTTATACTTGTTATATTTTTTCTTGCTTTCAGCAGTTTGATATTTAAGTGTGTGATTAAATAATATTTGCTTTCGATTGATTGAACATCGTATTGCAGGTGAAATCCATGGTTTTATGGAGGCTGTTTTTTCTTGATAAGACAAGATAAGATAAATTAAGTATATGTAAATTTATCAATCCCACTTTTGTATGCATTAATTAAGCTGCTGCATGCCTCTTCAGGATCATTTTCATCAAACATTCCTTGCAGTTCATTGGTCAGATGATCCCTCAGGCTGTCCATTTTGTGAAAGTCAAACGCAGTTTTTGTTCTTTTTGCATTGATTGGTTGTTGAACTGTAAATTCTGATGTTGTAAAAATAGAGAAGTGATCAGAGAAATCAGATTGAATGATGCCAGACAGGTGTATTTTTGATACCTCATTACAGAAAATATTGTCAATTAATGTGCATGATGAATCACATACACGAGTTGCCTTTGATATTAGAGGAAGAAAACCATGAGAGCACATAGACATGAAAAATGAGTCTGCAAAATGATCACTTGGAATTGATAACAGATCAGCATTTAAATCTCCAATGATGTAGGTCGGCATGTTCAGATGGTTTATTGTTGTTAAGCACTCTTCAAATTCTGACAAAAATTGTGCATGATGACCAGGTGCACGATAGATCTGGCATATCAAAATAGTTTGTTTAGTACTCAATTCTATTTGGAGAAAAACACATTCAGCTTCAGCAGCAACAAAATCAAATGGATAGACCTGTTTTGCTTTTAGAGATTTCAAGGAATAGATTGCGGACCCTCACAAACATCACAAGCATCTCAAGCATCTCCACAACAATCGCTTCCCCATTTTTCATTATCGCGTCCTCTCTCTCTCTCTCTCTCTCTCTCTCTCTCTCTCTCTCTCTCTCTCTCTCTCTCTCTCTCTCTCTCTCTCTCTCTCTCTCTCTCCCCACTCCCCCTCCCATGCCTCATGTCATCACCAGTCGAAACTATAAGAACTGTACATCGGAAGTGTTGTGGTGGGTTGGTCACGTTATGTGTAAGTACATAATTTAAAAGTGAATATTTAAAAACGGTTTTTTGACCGCGCTTCAGTTCATTTTGACCGGCCGGTTAAATCATACCGGCCGTTCCCGGGCTTCGGTCCCAAAACGTTTAAAATTCGCCAGCTTCAGTTGGTGCACCCTGAACACACTAGCCACGAACAGGTGGCCGGACATTGGCGCAGACACAGTCGAAAGACGCCCTATGGTGGCTGCAGGGTTAGCACTAGAGTTGTCACGCTTTTATCTCCAATAACTGGCACGGGAAAGGACACGGGCACAGCAAATTCTAGCATGGCACGGCAAAGGGAAAGGGGCCATCTTAAGGAGGGAAAATATTGATTGATGAAGAAAAATGCAAAGCGGAGCTCCAAAACACTTCACATAATGACTAAATAAGCATCCAGCAGCATCTTGTCCATGTATCTACTTTAACCTATTCCCCTTCCCATCTTCGAATCTTGAGTTGATAATTAAGACATGTTAAATCCACACTGTAATTTTGTTATGGAGGATTCGCCACTGACATGACAGTGGCACGGCAAATTCTGATATGGCACAGCAAAAAAAAACATTGTGCCATTTCGCGATTTATACTGCCGCGCCACCGTGCCAAAAAGTGCCAACTCTAGTTGGCACACCCTAAGCTGGCCAGGCACACGCAGGTGGCCGGAGGTTTGCGGAGACAGTCGGAAGGCTCCCTGTGACGGCTGTAGGGTTGGCACACCCTGGGCTGATCAGGCACACAGCAGGTGGCCGGAGGTTTGCGGAGACAGTAGGAAGGCTCCCTGTGATGGCTGTAGGGTTGGCACACCCTGGGCTGATCAGGCACACACGCAGGTGGCCGGAGGTTTGCGGAGACACAGTCGGAAGGCTCCCTGTGACTGCTGCAGGGTTGGCACACCCTGGGCTGATCAGGCACACACGCAGGTGGCCGGAGGTTTGCGGAGACAGTCGGAAGGCTCCCTGTGACGGCTGTAGGGTTGGCACACCCTGGGCTGATCAGGCACACACGCAGGTGGCCGGAGGTTTGCGGAGACAGTCGGAAGGCTCCCTGTGATGGCTGTAGGGTTGGCACACCCTGGGCTGATCAGGCACACCGCAGGTGGCCGGAGGTTTGCGGAGACAGTCGGAAGGCTCCCTGTGATGGCTGTAGGGTTGGCACACCCTGGGCTGATCAGGCACACACGCAGGTGGCCGGAGGTTTGCGGAGACACAGTCGGAAGGCTCCCTGTGACTGCTGCAGGGTTGGCACACCCTGGGCTGATCAGGCACACACGCAGGTGGCCGGAGGTTTGCGGAGACAGTCGGAAGGCTCCCTGTGATGGCTGTAGGGTTGGCACACCCTGGGCTGATCAGGCACACACGCAGGTGGCCGGAGGTTTGCGGAGACACAGTCGGAAGGCTCCCCTGTGACTGCTGCAGGGTTGGCACACCCTGGGCTGATCAGGCACACACGCAGGTGGCCGGAGGTTTGCGGAGACAGTCGGAAGGCTCCCTGTGATGGCTGTAGGGTTGGCACACCCTGGGCTGATCAGGCACACACGCAGGTGGCCGGAGGTTTGCGGAGACAGTCCCCTGTGATGGCGTAGGGTTGGCACACCCTGGGCTGATCAGGCACACACGCAGGTGGCCGGAGGTTTGCGGAGACAGTCGGAAGGCTCCCTGTGATGGCTGTAGGGTTGGCACACCCTGGGCTGATCAGGCACACACGCAGGTGGCCGGAGGTTTGCGGAGACACAGTCGGAAGGCTCCCTGTGACTGCTGCAGGGTTGGCACGCCCTGGGCTGATCAGGCACACACGCAGGTGGCCGGACGTAGGCGCAGACACAGTCGGTAGTGACCACTGATGCGTGGCGACATGTTTTAGCCGAGCGGCGTTCTCATGACTGCCATATCGTCAACTCATCTGCGGCCATTCCCACCGTCACCACCACTGATTCCGCCCGTTCTCACCGATCTATCTAATAAGTTATCCAATTTCCTGTCCTAATGAACTGCGGCCGGCCCCCGTTTTTCACCTCATTATCCTGTTTACCTGCGGGTCGACTAGCTGCCTCCCACGCCGGAGGAGTTTGGTGAATGCACGGATGCCGCCGCTGCCGTTCTGCCAGGACGGGTACGGGCGGCTGTGTCTCGCCGGACAGCCGGTCGACAGGCACCTCAGGGTGACATGGGTAACACCCTGCTGGGGTGACACCTCAGGTGTGTGCCACCCTTGCAGCCGGTCGACAGGCGGCCCCAGGTGTGTGTTACCCTTGGAGCCGATCGACAGGCGGCCTCAGGTGTGTGTCACCCTTGCAGCCTGTCGACAGGCGGCCTCAGGTGTGTGTCACCCTTGCAGTCGGTCGACAGGCGGCCTCAGGTGTGTGTCACCCTTGCAGCCGGTCGACAGGCGGCCTCAGGTGTGTGTCACCCTTGCAGTCGGTCGACAGGCGGCCTCAGGTGTGTGTCACCCTTGCAGCCGGTCGACAGGCGGCCTCAGGTGTGTGTCACCCCTGCAGCCGGTCGACAGGCGGCCTGAGGTGTCACCGGTCGACCGGCTGTCACCCTTGCAGCCGGTCGACAGGCGGCCTCAGGCGTGTGTCACCCTTGCAGCCGGTCGACAGGTGGCTTGAGGTGTGTGTCACCCTTGCAGTCGGTCGACAGGCGGCCTCAGGCGTGTGTCACCCTTGCAGCCGGTCGACAGGTGGCCTGAGGTGTCACCGGTCGACCGGCTGTCACCCTTGCAGCCGGTCGACAGGCGGCCTCAGGCGTGTGTCACCCTTGCAACCGGTCGACAGATGGCTTGAGGTGTGTGTCACCCTTGCAGTCGGTCGACAGGCGGCCTCAGGCGTGTGTCACCCTTGCAGCCGGTCGACAGGCGGCCTGAGGTGTCACCGGTCGACCGGCTGTCACCCTTGCAGCCGATCGACAGGCGGCCTCAGGTGTGTGTCACCCTTGCAGCCGGTCGACAGGTGGCTTGAGGTGTGTGTCACCCTTGCAGCCGGTCGACAGGCGGCCTCAGGCGTGCGTCACCCTTGCAGCCGGTCGACAGGCGGCCTCAGGTGTGTGTCACCCTTGCAGCCGGTCGACAGGCGGCCTCAGGTGTGTGTCACCCTTGCAGCCGGTCGACAGGTGGCTTGAGGTGTGTGTCACCCTTGCAGCCGGTCGACAGGCGGCCTCAGGCGTGCGTCACCCTTGCAGCCGGTCGACAGGCGGCCTCAGGTGTGTGTCACCCTTGCAGCCGGTCGACAGGCGGCCTCAGGCGTGTGTCACCCTTGCAGCCGGTCGACAGGCGGCCTCAGGCGTGTGTCACCCTTGCAGCCGGTCGACAGGTGGCTTGAGGTGTGTGTCACCCTTGCAGCCGGTCGACAGGCGGCATCAGGCGTGTGTCACCCTTGCAGCCGGTCGACAGGTGGCTTGAGGTGTGTGTCACCCTTGCAGCCGGTCGACAGGTGGCTTGAGGTGTGTGTCACCCTTGCAGCCGGTGGACAGGTGGCACCAGGTGAAAATTGGAGTGGTGAAAAGATACAAAGCATAACCTAGCCAATGGGTGTCGATTTGTATACCTTTGAGGGGACTTTGACCCCCCTCCCCCGAAAATGTTTGCTTGTCCCCAACCAATTTCGGCCTGCATTTATTGCACCCACAATAATTTTGAGAAATAAACGCCCCTGGGTGTCGGTGCATGTTGTAAGTGCATAGATGCCGGAGTAGGAACTACTATTTGTTTTTAAAGATAGGCCTGGTTAGGCTTCGTTTCATTATCGTAGGTTCAGGTAGTTTACATATATTTTGTGCTGTTTTGAAGGGGTGACACCTATCCATGCATTATCACATTCTTTTTTAATCAGCCCAGGGGCCCTGGGATGATGAAGAGGCAAAACTGATTGATAAAAATATGCGCTGCAAGCTGTCTCGATGCTACGAAACCCACGAAGACTCACGTCAGTTATGGTACGATGCTACTTGCAACGATCCTGCCGACATTTTCTGGGCGCCCCTTCCCCAGATCAACACAAAATTAATGATATCATCACGAACGTCCAAGTGGTAACACACTTTTACATGCCCTTTGACCAAATCCTGCGCCCGCCACGGGCAACAGTATGCCGGGAAAGTGGCTCTGCCGAGCCTTAAGATAACAACATTGGATGCCTTCTCATCTTGCCATGTTCCACTTCTTTACGTTAACCAGAGGCACAGCCAAGGGAGGCCGGTTGCCAGGGCATCCCCTCTCCTTAACATCCAAGAATGCACTACATGAAGCGATAAATTGTGAGATTTTCATTATGGAAGACACTATATTTTTGGCGCGCTTTCCGCACCTGAAGATTTGTCTGTTTCATCACATGTTTGGGGTCGAGCCCCCCCTAGAAAAATTCTGGCTGCGCCATTGACGTTAAGGTTAACGGTTTAGTTGTCCACGGCTGCGCTTCAGGCCAAAATTGTGTTCCTAGTCCAATGACCCCGTTACTCAATGCACTTATCCTCTCCTTTCAGCTGTACACTGTCAAATGTTTTGTGATGAGCTCGTGATTCAGCTATGGCCAAAATTAGCTATGCTTTTACTTCAAGCTACCGCCGGACAGGGGCAGATACAGGGCGCACTGGGACAGGTGCTGTCATGGAAAGGTGGCGCCCATCCAGTCGGGAAAAGCACCCCTTCAAGAATGCTCGGGTGCATCCCACATGAGTGTATCGAGGGAATTCCCACGCTCAACGAATGTTTTGCACCGAAGGCGCCCCCCAAAGGAAATGTGCCCCCCAATAATAATTCCTGGATCAGCCACTGCCGTAGGATCCTGCTGAATTCCATAGTATACATCAAGCCTTCGCTCTACTGAGCGCACACATCTGTGACTTCCGACAGACCGTCGACGTCAGCGCTCCTACAACAGTGTTTACATGGTCCATTATTCAGTTCTACTCTATTAGTGATTGCC
>JAOTOM010001397.1:30000-67194 GCA_034440615.1 Ashinkailepas kermadecensis | reverse complement strand
CCGGCAATCAGTGCACTCAAAGAATCAATCGACAACCTGAAGGAAGCCGTGCAGTCCATGCTGATGGATAGGCGTGCCGCTGGAGGTGGACAGGGAGACGCCGGGATGGACACGGACAATGACACACCAACTGACGTTTTCCATTGGCTCGTGATGGACCACACAGGCCAGGGTGACTGTGCTCGGTGTAGCACCTGCACACAATTTGGCGCGAGGGGTGGGGGAAAAAAGCTGAGCTCTGGGTAACTAAACATGTACATCTAGGCCGATGCAAAAGCAAAGGCTAATGACCCACCAGAGCTCCGACCGACATCAACGAGCAACTGAGGTCATGAACGCGACCAACAGATACCTACAATAGGTGACCTGACAGCTGGGATGACATCTAAAGCCAAGGAAATGACGTAAAAATATGACGATAATCTACAACGGTGTCCTAAGGGGACACTCGTACGAGGATCACGCTCACGAACATTTACTGCTCGACACTCTTGGCTTTGACGTGGGAAACCAGCATCAGACCGGACCAGGCGCTGCCCAGGCCGTGGACGTCATTTATGACGTGTTTGCCGACGAGGTATCGCGGCACCTCAAGACGCAAAACCCCGCGACTGGCTGCCCCCGACACATGCACCTGACCATGGACAAATTCACTGAGGCCCATAACCAGCGGCAGGCAGTGAATGTGCGAATTCTGGACAGCGACGGCTCCCCGGTGGTCGTGCACTGCACGACTGCCGTAGTGCGGAACTACGCTGACCCAGTTCCGGACTACACGGCGACTCAAACACCGACCAGCTCTGGGACACGGGACCGACACGAGGCCGACGGACGGGGGGTGACGAGTCACGTCGTCGATTGTCTCCGACATGACTTCGGACTTACTGACGAGGACATCAGCATCCAGGTCATCTCTTCCTCATCTGACTGCGAGGCAGTCTATTCTGGCAGTAAAAATGGATTCCGCGGGATATGAAAGGAAACATTTAACAGAAGTAACGTTCATCTAGATGACCGTGACCACCGCCTCGATACTTTATTGTCGAAAGTTACGAACGAGGAAGAAGCGACCTGGATGCTGGAGTACATGGACAGCCTGCACCAGGTGATCAGCCTGTTTCAGGGGTCAGGACTTCTGAAGCGACAGCTGCGGAGGGCATCCGCCCAGCTGGATGTGATTAGCCAATCTTTGCAGCGGCTGATCGAAACCCGCTTTGTGGAGTACTTGGTCATGGCAGTGACCAAAGTCATCCACAACCGAGCTGCCATAATAAATGTTCTCCAAGACATGATCGCTCAGGGGTCGCTTTTTACTGGGTTGGCCCAGCGGGTTCTCGGGACGCTGGAGAACCGGGAGTTTGTGATGGCGTCGCTGATCATCATCGATGTGATGACGCCCGCTGTGGCACTGAGTAAGGCTGGCCAGTCAGCGCTGTACTTGGTGTTTCGGGACCGCCAGGAAGTGGACAAGTATCTGTCCACCCTGACCAAAATTGCAGCGGGTGCATTATCTGGCCAGCTAGAGAGAGAGGGGCCGGCGGTGGCTGACGGCACCGGTTTCCGAGGCGCCGAGGTCGGGGTGACCGAGCAGCACCGGCTGCGGCGTAGTGACGTAGAACGCGACGCGACTGACATGACACAGGCGACTCGGCGACGGTCTGACCTGATGGCGGCAATCCTGCGACTCAGTCCAACGTATCTTGACCCGACTAACATTGAACGACTCATAATTCGCACATTCGACATGGACAGGATCGCCTCAACTAGTGCAGGCTCCGACTATGGTGAGGCGACGTTCTCAGACAGTGATACATTATTTGTAAAATATGGTGGAATATACCACTTTCTGAACACTCAATTGGCATCCTTATCCAAGCAGTATTGACATCCTGCTTGTTGATGGGTGCTTATGAAGTCTGTATGTCTCTTTTTTCACAGTATCTCACTTATAAGCATCATGATCATGCATCCAATAATGGATGGCGATACAGGAACATCTCACAACTCATTTTCAGGTAAAGGGATTAACTATAATGTGATATGGCACATGATACCAGTCCCTAGCATAGGTGTTTTCCTGCTATCCAAAATATAGCTCTAACTAAATCATGAATCGCAAAACAAATGATAAAGGTACAGTCCTAAGTATGTCATTGGACCAAATTTCAGTCTGAAAGGCATCAAAAGTATTTTAAATGACACCAATTCCATGGCAAATTTTGACATCCTACTGTGCTCGTTTTGACATCTCGCCTAATGAAAAACCATTATTTTAACACTGTTCTCAGACCTGGCCGAACGGCTGAGTCTTGGGAGTGTGAAGCTGCCAGGCCATCCGTGCAGTGACAGCTGTTCAGGGACCAAATGTTTCTGCCTCGTCTCCCAGTATCGCGCTTTCAAAGAGCGTGAGAGAGAGAGAGAGAGAGAGAGAGAGAGAGAGAGAGAGAGAGAGAGAGAGAGAGAGAGAGAGAGAGAGAGAGAGAGAGAGAGAGAGAGAGAGAGAGAGAGAGAGAGAGAGAGAGAGAGAGAGAGAGAGAGAGAGAGAGAGGGAGAGATGGACAGATGGACAGATGGACAGATGGACAGATGGACAGATGGACAGATGGACAGATGGACAGATGGACAGATGGACAGATGGACAGATGGACAGATGGACAGATAGACAGATAGACAGATAGACAGATAGACAGATAGACAGATAGACAGATAGACAGATAGACAGATAGACAGATAGACAGATAGACAGATAGACAGATAGACAGTGACTTCGCGGAGTGGCTGCCAACTGACCAGTCCAGCGGTGTCAAACTTGGTGTCCCGAGAACGTCCTGCGCACCTTCCAGGACGTGCAGACTGGTCTGCACAGGTGGAGGTGTGTCATATAGTAGTGGTGGCTGATATGGTGGAGGTGGCAGAGACATGCCTAATCATGTCTCGAAGCCAGTCCGACACAGAACGGGTGGGCAAAACTGCAAAGAACGTAAGTGAGGGTCGCTTCGAGGGAAAATTCGATGAAACAAAAGAGGAAAACAAAGATAGGGCAAAAAAGAGGTGTTCATCATCGAGAATAAGGTACCTTTGAGATTCTTTCCTGCGGCCGCCGTCACCGACAGATGGCTCAGACATCACCGCCCAGCACTAAAGCGTACCGTGACTGACAGACAGTCCCTCACAGTAAAAAAACTGAACCGAGTACCGAGGCGCCTGCAATTTGTTTTTTTTAACATGAAAAGAGCCCTGCCAGTAAGAGACAGGAATAAGTGTGTTCCAATATGTCATGACATGCTTAGCATTGTATGTGCGATGTCGATGAGATGGAAGAGAGGGAGGGCGGTATCCATTATTTCACGATATGTCTGGTCTGTTCATCTGTTCATGATCTGTTTCACGATATTACCGATGTGTGCACATCGGTACAGCGAGTTGCTCACATGAGCAAGGAGGTTAGGTCGCTGAAATGTTAGTGTGAAAAAATGCGTTCGAATTCGCATTTTGCTATGAGACACCTATCTGCATATATGTATATATCTATATATATATCTATATCTATATCTATATATATATATGTATGTATGTATGTATGTATGTATGCATGTATGCATGCATGCATGCATGCATGCATACATACATACATACATACATACATACATACATACATACATGCATATATATATATATATATATATAGAGAAAGAGCACTGCCCTAAGTATGTTGTACATGAGCGTGTGGCCCTCCAAGCAGATCAGTTTAATTGTTTTCGCATGTATTCATTCATGCTAAAGCGCGTGCGCGTGTCAAGCCCGCGCTTTCTGCCCTTGCATTAATGCTAGAAGAGCGCGAGATGGTATGTTTGCATGGTGGGACGTTTTACCGAGCTTCCCCTAATGCATGGTATTATAGTTTTTAAGCGATTATATTACTCAAACTTTAATGGTTATGGTTGTTGATGCAATCAAATTCATATTTTATATTCCGACTCTGTACTGTATCATTGGCGTTGAAAGAACGTGGAACGATGGACAAAGAAAAGAGAAACTGTTGCTTCAGTTCAACGAATCCAAGTCGCGTAGGGGATATGCAAAATAATTATCTCCGTGAGATAGTACGATTTTGGTTTCGCTGTTGATTGGTATTCGTAGAAACTATTCATATTTCCAGTCACACTCGCGATCATGTGGATTTGAAGTTCAGCCATGCATAATTAAAAGTTGTTAATGGCTTGGTTAGTGCTTCCGTTGATGGCGTCGGTGCTGACTGTTCAGATGCCTCATTTCACTCTTATATTAAATGTTGATGTGTGCTGTATTATTTATTTACAAAGCCCAGCTGTTTGATCGAGTTGCGACATGGCCTTCACCAGAGATGATGCTCCCTTGAAACCAAATAACGAAGGAAATAAACACATGGCAAAAAGCAAAACAAAAGCAGTGTCAGTATTAGTAACATTGCTGTAGTTGCGCTCTAGTTACAGCCGAAAAGCAGACGTAGAAATATGCAGGCAGGTGATTCGAAAGTGCTGTCAGACACAGACACTGAACTGGTGATACGGTCGTTCTGTGAGCACTGGTTCAGAATTTGAGGACGTGACAGGTATGATGACATAATTGCATAGGTCAGCACCGCCACCCAAGGATGTAGGCTTCGTGATCAGGTCTGCATGATGACTGGTCAGCGAGATAGTGGCCAAGGTGGATGGTACCTGTAACACAATACCAACCAATCAAATACACCCACATGCAGCTCATAGCATTCGGGTCAGGCCCGCATGCACATTGCACATGCAGGTTTAAGTGGCAGGTGCTAGATGTACGATATTTATCTTCTCCAAGGGACGGAACAGTCAATTACTTACCATTTACCTTTGTACCTTTGCACGTATCACGGTCTGCCATCATCACATTGAGGAAAACCACAGCCATCAAGCACCCGGCATGCACAGGTAAACAAACACGTCCAAGTATAACATGCAATGTAGGTCTTTGACGGGCGGTGAACAGGTGTTATTCCGCCATGTGTGGCCAGATTAATTTGAAGAATTACCGAACAATGGAATCGCCTGTTTCATTTCAAGCACCGTGCTACATTCATGAACTCAATAAAGGAAGGAAGAAGCGAAATGAGAAGCATGTGAAGGTACTGACCCCAGAATGTGGTTCAAGAAGAGTGGATGCAACATACAATTTGTCCAAGTTTGTATGATTATGTTTGCCACTCTGGCCATGTGGTTATTTTATTAGTATGATGATGCGCAATCTGGGTTTTCATCATGATGCGTGTATTCCGCGTTTTTCATCTTTCACTATCTCCGAGTGATTTTGTTTTTCATCCACACAGGTATTGAAAAAGTAATTTTAAGTCACTGTACCTATATATACATTGCACGGACGTAGGTAGGTTACCTAGTAGGTACCTACCTACTTGGTGCAAATCTAGGTAGATAAGTTTTACCTAGGTGCATCTGCATCCCCATGCAAGTGCATATGCACCCAGTGGCATACCTAGGGTCTTCATTAACGTTGGCCGTAACGATCGCACGATGTGTCCGTACTACCGACCGTAACGACTGCACGCACGGTCTGTACCAGCGTCGTAGCGAGCGTACGTATGAACTGTCTCTACCTACCGTTCGGCAGTGGAACGTGCATACTTTCTGTATGTGCGGGCGGTGCCGGGTGGAGTGGAGGCCGATTGTGACCTCATTTGACCCTGAAGACATTGACCTGGGGTCATGAAATGCACACTGCAGCGAGTTCACTACAGCCGTAATTCCTCCAAATTGTGTGCTTCTAGTTTCAGATCTTAGGTGCCCCCCCCCCCCCCAGTGAACGGTATGTGAGAGGCATGTTGACCGGGGATCTTCAGTACTTCCTACGGTAGCGTTGCTTGCACTCGAAATGTAACGGAATGTGGTGCGTATGGAACCGGGCTGTTGAAATAAACAACTTGAACTGGATATGGATGCAGTGTTTCATGGGGTCACAAACCCTCACTGTGAGGTAGGTGTATGGCCACTTTGGTTCAAAGATACCAAAAGTTGAATGTCTGCAGAAAGTAAGAGGTCTTACCGCGGGGCAGCGTGAAGCTTCATGGAACCATCTCAGTGGCTCCAGTTCATCAGGATCCCTTTCAATTGTTTCTGGGACAGGGGCGGATACAAGGGGCGCTGGGGGCATGTGTCCCCAGTGTCCCCTCAGGTTTTTGGTCAGAGTTGCGCATTGAAAGAAGTTTGACCTTCAGTACGCCCGAATGCCACTCAATTTTTTTTTTCAGCCAGAAGCACCCTTCCAGAGAGAAAGTTCCACGATGACAATTCCAAATGGTCCAATTGGACATTGGGGACGAGTGGTCTAGGGGTAAGATGCTCGTCTCACAATCGAAAGGTTGTGGGTTCGAGTCTCACCTGTCGCTACTCTTCGCCCGCGACCAATCGGCGTGAGAGATTGGCGACGCTACATGACTCAACGGGCGACGTGTCGTAAAACCAATAACCAACCAACCAATTGGACATTAATTGCATGAGTAGGCTTTAATTGAGTATTTCCATCTTTACTTTCATGGAGAAATATTATTATATCAAGCAACTCATATGGTAGTGTAAAGTAATCTAAAGTGCAACATTAACCAACGGCCCTGACCGCTAACGACCGTGTGATCGGGTTAAAAATGCATCGGCGCGGAGATTCGAACCCACCACCATCCACACGGAAAGCGAACGCCATAACCAACTGCGCCAATCTTCCACATGGCGCAGGTCGAATACGCGATGTAGAGCATGCCGACTGAGGAGATGTTTATTTCCTCGACGATCTCCGATGAAGTTTCGCATGTTCTTTGCACACCACCCTTCATTAATTTGTGGCCCTGTAATGGATTAAACTTTGATTGTTTTTTTTCCTGCCTGGACAGGATCGTTAGATTTTTTTTTAATTTTGAAGGAGTGGATCGTTTTTAGCTGACAAGTGCTTTGGAGTTAGGGGCTTATCTGCTTATTTTGGGGTCTGAATACATTAATTTTTACTCCTATGTGTTTGTTGTCCCTCCAGTGCACCTAAGCATGCATTCATGCACATTGATTGTGCACTTATGAAGTGTTTCAGGAAATTGTTGGGTGCACCCATCCCATCCCACACTGAGTACAATTTTGTTGTTGTTTTTTGCCTCCCACCTCATAAAAACTGCCATGCCAAAGCCTAAAGTCATAAAGTGTTAAAGCTTAATAAGAGCCACAGGGGCCCATCTGGGTTAAGCCTATCTAGAAAAGATACTATAAATGTACATACTCTCACCCCAAGCAATCCCTTATATCAAGTTCCTAGGGAGCTATATATCCCAACCTATCTAGCACCATTCACTTGGTATTGCATAACACACTCAACAATTACAAACTCCCCCAATCATACCCATTGTGCTACCATAGCCAATCTCATCAGTATCACATCCCGAAGGAAGGTGCTGAATCCACTGCTAGGTGCACCCTATATAAAGTTATAAAGCGTTTAGACTTAATAAGAGACCCAAGGGCCCATATAGTTAAGTCTGTAAATGGAAGATGCCCTAAGCCTGGTAAAAAGACCCACCCTAACCATCACCACATCCTGAAGAAACCATCCACCAATATCCCACACACCTATCAATGTCTATCTACCCTAGCTATCCAGCCCTATTCCCCTGATCCCTCTTAACACATGCGGATTGAATGCCTTATCAATAATTTTCAAACTGCATCCATGCCTGCTTAAAGGGGTCTGTGTCGTGTACACTTACTTAGCATAGATCTCACCCCATCCATCACAAATTAGAACTCAAAAACAAGATTTTCCTGTCTAAAAAATGTGTCCATCATACTTTTAAATACATTCAATGATAAACTTTAAATACATTCAACCCACAACATCACCAGGCAGCCCATTCCACTGATCAGCAACCTTTTGACTGAAGACCTGTTGTCGCTTAACTGTCCTACACCTCAACTTGTCTAACCTGAATTGATGACCCCTGTGTGATACTCTAAACTGAACAGCGCCATTCAAATTGACCTGATCTAGTCCTTTAACAATGTTGTACATTTCAAGCATGTCCCCCCTTAATCTCCTATACTTGAGTGAGTACATATATAATGCCAGAAGCCTTTCTCCATATTCTAAGTTACCTATTCCATTGATGAGTCTAGTTGCTTTGCACTGCACTCTTTCTAACATGTCTATATCTTTTTCTAACATGTCTATATCTTTTTCTAGGTAGGGGCTCCATGCTTGTACAGAATATTCCAAGTGGGGTCGCACATAACATGACTTGCACCTACTGAGATATTTGGAACATCATTCCCTTCATGCCTCTCTAATCGCGAGTTGTGTACAGCCTACTCCAGTTCTCTTTCTAGTTTTGACCTTGCATTCTTCTGAGCACTTCTGGTCAGGGCATTTGTTGTGAATGGAAAGTATATGAATGAAGGCATGTATGTTTTTTTATTCACTTATACCAGGCAATTACACTTGCACCATTATACACTTGACTTGCACCATTATATTTTAACATTCCATGCTCTTATGGTCATATGCATATTGATCCCAACTTTAGCTTCCGTTCTCCTGGTATGCTGTCATTCTTCAACTCTCACAAGCATCTCATCTTCTGTTCTGCTCCTTGCATTCTCTTTGAATGTTTCTGCAGCTCTGATGGCCACCTGAAATAACAAATGTACATTATTCTGAATGATGTTGCCAAGTTGTTGTGCTAAGGACCCAAAATGGTTACACAAGATAAAGATTATTAGAACTGGTGGCTCTCATTCTCACTACTAGCCAAAGGTCACCATATAGCCCATAGAGCATGCTGCTCTATGGGCTATGTTAACAATTATCACTATTTGATAGTGGCAGAACTAGTTGGGATTGCTTGTTATGCATTAGCTCTTCATCTGATATTTGGCAGCCCAAGGAGTGGATTTTTGGGGGGGGAGTGTATAATTATTTGGAATGCCAAATGTCCAAAAAAGGGCCATTTTCCCCAATGCTGGGCCACACTAGTGGGATTCTAAAAGGAGAATTCAATAATATTTAAATAGACAGTTCAACAACAGATTGAGACAGGCAGAGACAGAGACAGAGACAGACAGACATTGTAGCAAATTCAAAGAGCTTGCTGTATATTTCATGCATCAGGGAAGGCACATGAAGTGTTTAAGCAATATATAATAAAACATTCTTGCATGCAATGCAGCAGGCATTAATTGCTTAAAATTGAATTGCAGCTGGCTCAGATGAGGCTATTTGAAAATAATTACAAGCTGTGTTCATTGTTAAAAATGTCAAGCTGTTTGAATTGTTCGAATGCTAATCTGTCTGGCATTTCTTTTTTTTGTACATTTTGCATTTTTTCCTATGGTTTTGATCTAGTTTTTCTTTGATAATGCAAACATGTATTGCCTTTTCCCCCAGGTTGCAATATCATTGAATTGAAGGACTTTTGAATCAGCATGCTGTTTCTGGAGAATTCAGCACCTCCATCATTCTTTGCAGCCAAATGGATTCCCATAATAATATCCATTGTGGTGAGTGTTTTTAATGCATTTAGTATCACCGTTGTAAGTTCAGCGTTGATGGTCTTCCCGCTGGTTCCTTCAATGGATCATATTATTGTCCTTGTTCCTTTGTTGCGCTTGTATAGTATATCGCCATAGTTCATGATGGTCACAATTGCAATTAACACATAGGTCATCTCTGTACTTTTGTCAACGTTTCATCTTAACCTAGGACATTTTCAATACATTATGTGAAGGAAGGTCACTTGTGAAATATTCAAACTTGATATTTATATTTAGGGTGACAATTTTCATGTGTTATGCCAGCAGGCTCCAGAAGTACAGGACATTTAAGTTTCCGGTATTGCACTGTAGTCACGGGGGGGGAAGGGGCGGCTGTCCCTCTTAGAGTTGGTGTTTAAGTTGGTATTAAATCTCTGATAACCAGCAAGAACTACTCAACTTGGGCATTCATTTCACCATATCACCAGGATTCTCCCAGCAACATAAAAAAGCAGAACTCAAAATCCTTTATCAATACATATGCCGACTGCAACACGAAGGCAAAATAGATGTAAGTCCAAATATACAAGATCCACTTAAATCTGAAAGTACCAAGAACCGAAGCCAGCGACAACAACCAATTCTACACCCCCATTCACGAATAGCAGCACAATAGTTACAAAACAATCCAGACATCAGAAAAACAAGACAAAATGCAAGAGTTTGTCATACTCAACAATGACAACTACCAATATAAAGCTCAGATAATTACCGGCAACCAAGCACAGTTCAAGTTTTTTTTAAAACTGAATCAACTAAAGCAACAAGTAAATGACCTGATTCTCTCCGCAAACAAACATACTAAGAACAATACATTAGAGAAAATAACCAGAGAGTACAAACCAGGATACTTCTATGGAAAAGCTAAAACACAACCCAAAAATCTACTCAGGCCCATCATCTCACAGATTGAACTACCGACGCGCAGTCTCGCCAAATCTCTAAACAAGATTTTAAGACGCCACATACAATCTCCATACTCATTGAAATCATCAACATAATTAATTGACCTTCTGAAAACCAAGACACACCAGGGCCAACTGGCCTCACTAGATGTGAACAACCTGTTCACCAACGTTCCCATCGAAAGAACGATGAAAATTATCACCGAATATGCCTACCACCATCAAGACCTGGCTTCGCCAGACATACCACCGAACATCATGTGTGCCCTACTATTGTTGTGCACCACAAAGCGCCCTTCGTATGCTGACAAGGTCAACTATACTACCAAATAGATCGTGTGGCAATAGGCTCACCATAAGGCCCCCTTCTTGCCGAAGCCTTCATGTCATCAGTGGAAAGTGAAGTACTGGCCGATGATCGGGTCAGACCATTCACCTACTGCAGATATGTCGACATTCTGGTCGACATTCGTGACATCAACACCCTACACCAGCTGAAAAAAAAAAACGACTGGAGACAATATCCCGACTGAACCTCACCATCGAAGAAGCTGCAGACAATATCAGCTTCCTAGACGTAGCAATCGACGCCACGGACACCACCTTCATCACCAGCGTCCATGACAAACCAACGGACTCAGGGAAATGCCTCAATGGGAC
This sequence comes from Ashinkailepas kermadecensis, assembly GCA_034440615.1. NCBI lineage: Eukaryota > Metazoa > Arthropoda > Thecostraca > Neolepadidae > Ashinkailepas > Ashinkailepas kermadecensis. The sequence continues at coordinate 56,045 of JAOTOM010001397.1, read as the reverse complement.
CAGTGACTGCCCTGATCGGTACAAGGACAGTGTCATCAAATCCTACACATACCGTCCACTCAAACACAGCTCCACATCATATTCATCACGAACTAACACAAGTAAAACAAACACTAGCAAATAACAGCTATCCGATATCACGCATATACCAGCTAATATCGATTGTCATCACAAAACACCGCAACACAAAACAAACCAACACAACAGAAGGTCACGCCCACCAATTGTACTACATAAGCAAGATGAAACAGCACTCAAAAACATTATTCGGATAAACTGCAAAACCATAAAACCAACAGACAACATGAGATTAAGCTTATACTACAACAGCTCAACTACAGCATCACTACTGATGGAAAATAATACCGCACATGACCCATCACCACTCAAACAAACAAATCTTGTATACCACTACATTTGCACCTTAGGAGACTGTGCACTTATATCTCGCAGTGGATACATGGGAAAACAACCAATATACTTAGTTGAAGACTCACAATGCACCTACAAAACGGCGGGCCACTCATACACACAAACACAACAATGCAGTGCTGGCGAGGAATTAACTAGTGGAGAACACTTAAATACTTGCAACCACCCACAACAAACGACGCCTTATTGCCTTAGAGGCAACATACATCACACACATGGATTCAGGCATCAAAAACAAGTCGGGGAACGTGGAACATTCAAACTACTAAGGACCCCCCCCCCCCAGGGACTGAGTGTTTTACAGTGTAATATCGGAAACTTAAGTTTTTTGTACTTCCAGCGCCCGTCGCATAACGCACACGTGTTGTTACCCTAAATATAAATATACAGTTTTTTCATAAAAGTGACCTTACTCTACATGCTATCTTGAAAATATCTTGGGTCAAGACGAAATGTGGACAAAAATACAGCGATGACCTATGCTTTAATTGTAGTCCTGACCATCATGAACTATGGCAATATACTATACAAGCACAACGAAGAAACAAGGAAAATAATACCATCCATTGAGGTGACAAACAGGAAGGTCATCAACAATGAACTCAGAGTCCTATTCGATGAAACACGTGTATGTATATATATATATATATATATATATATATATATATATATATATATATATATATATATATATATATATATATATATATATATATATATACTTGCTTGGTTTACATGTCATCCAATGAAAAGTTAAGAGATTCTCTTATGATCTGTGCTGTTGCTGCATGCTGTGCCATTACTGGTCTGATGTGTGTTGTAATTGGCTTATTGGGTATAGTATTTGGATAATTTTTTCTTGTTATCATTGTACTGTCCTTGGTATTCATTGTTTGCTCTTACTGCCTTGTATTACTTGCTGGCTATCGTGTATCGATCACACACATAGCACTACTACTCCCTAATGTGGACTAGTTTCGGCCTTCGATCAAGATGTGGTACAGGCTTGCTTAGAGCTGTTGTCACTTTTTTTTCACCTGCCGAAGTGGGCTGTGAGACAATTTGATATGAAATACCCTAGCAGGTGCATTTCCATTTGTATTTGTTAATTTAATAAACTAAGTTCATAAAATGGATTAATATTTGAGTCAGATTGCAGTCATAATATAACGTTACACAAATAGGAACAAAAATGTAAGTAGTAAAAGAAGAATATAAACAAGGTACACAGGACACATGCAGTCAATTTAAAAAAAACGTCGAAGTTGAGCCTGGCGACAAACTCGCCCCGTGTCCGAGAAGCACCAGTGGCCATGTAAGCTTTAAGCTCTCAAACTATCATGGTTGCTAAAACATTATTGCCAATGCATCAAGTGTAGTACAGGTTCACTTGATGACTGTTTGACTGGATCGAAGATATTGTGCTCATCTCATGGCTCTACACTGTACAACATTTGTTATGGGCGCTGTGCAACCAATGCAATTGATGCACCGAAAAACCATATTAACTAATTAAGTACAGTTTACAGGACCCCCTCCCCAGTTAGTGACCAAACTGATGACTGCAGTCCAGCCTACCCATCCCCACACAGGTGGTGTAACCCATATCATGGCTACTCAGTATGCACTATCCAGTCCACCCTGTATTGCCACCACAGGTGGTATCGGCGATGTCGTGGCTGTCGGTGCTCTACTACCAGCACCGTGAGCGACGCAGCCGGCTGGTCAGCAGCCTGGTGGCCATCAGTCTCTCCATCACCCTGCTGGTGCTGGTCATCATCCCCATCGACATCTACTCGGTCAGCAGTCTCAAGGCCAGCGACGGCACCTTCGAGCCATGGGCGACCAGCAACGCCACCCGGCACCGCATAGAGAGCACCATCATGGACGGCTACTACGGTGGGTGCCGGTGCCAGTCAGTTACTATCAGAGTGGGAAACTTACTTTCCGGGTTGGGAGTCGGAGTGCATACCGACTTCTTCCGGAGTACATTTTCATGGACATTATTTTTTTATGCGTGGAATCTGTTTACCAGTAACCGACCAAAAAAAACTATGTAATGAGTACCTACATAATATGCATAAGTAATATGCATTCTCATTTTTGGTAAAATCAAACGTCAAAACATAGGAACAAAGAAGTGAACAATGGATAGCACCGCCCGGCAGTGACTCGTAATAATCAGCACTGTTTCGTCTCCCATAACTCACAGGAGCAATGCGCTTTCCTTTCACTGTTAGTCTCAGTACAAGGCTAGCCATATGAAAAACAAACAAAAATACTTCACACTTCACCCTCAGCTCAGAGCGCATACCTACCTACGCAGCCAATTTCCTACGTAATACGAACGCAACTCCGCTACCGCACACGCCACAGTTGGATGTGATCAAAGCAAAGGATCAGTCAAGATCCTGTGTTTGCAGTATGACACTGTTAACCATGTGTTCAAAGTTGCTAATGGTTATGACGTCATGTAAAAAATACCTTGCATTGATTGGTTGACGGACATATTTCAGAACAGAAAACGCTAACGCAGCCAATTCTGATCGGTGGCCTCCGGGACTCCGGAGGACGTCTCTTAAAACTGTCAAATTTTCCCACTATATGGGTGGCAAGAACACAGGTTTTCAGAGACGCGGCTCCAGAGCCGGAGAACATTGTACTCGGTGCACATGCGCACCATCTTGCAAGTGCTGTTGGCGCGTCGTTGTCGGCAATTCCGGTGGTTGAGATTGATGGAGTGTGTGAAGCTGTGGTCCGGCTGCTGACTGCTACAAAAAAGTGGTTAGTTTGAGTGGTGACCGTAAGTGGAATAACCAGCGTTTTGTTTTTGGGTGTCGTTCTGTGTTTATTTTTTATTGATATCTTTGTTCCCACATTTGTGTCTGAGTACATTTGAAGCCCATCCTATCCAGTATGAACCCGGAGTGCAGAAATGTTTTCAGAAATAAAATCTCTTCAGAAGTGCCTTAATTCCCACCCTGGTTACTATAGGCGTGTTAGTCAGCTACTACAGTCGGTGCTTACCGCGAAAACCGATAAAAGTTGTTATAAGCAGAGAAGGAAAGGTGTCATGCTCACACTTCCTGTGTGCATCTTCAGCTCCAACTTTGCCTGTTTCCATGTATTATACATGCATGCAACGTGATACTGTACTAGACATGCAAACAGCATGCCTTTTATATCTGAAAAAGTTTAAGAGAAGTATTTTCAGGACCCTTACCAGTAAGAACTGGTGAAACAGTTTTTGGCATGTAGGTTTTTACCATTGGAAAAAAACAGTGAAAACAGGTTTGGTGGTAAAAACTGCGAACCCTGCTTGAAACCAATGAGTTTAGGCAATATTCGTTCCTTGAAAATCGAGGACAGGTGCTCGAAATGCTTGAATAGTGACCTATGCATCAAAACTTAAGGTGTTACACGTTGTGTGGCTGGCAGTATCTTAAGAAACATTGTCATTGTTTTATTGCTTTAAAAATAAAACGCATTTACATGTGCGCTTATTTACATCTAACGTGACAAAATGAATTAGTATACTGTGTATTTGTCGGTTGGTATGGCAGTTGGTAGTCAGTTACTATCATGGGTGTGGTTGGTTGCTATGTTTGAATTTGTTGATTGCTATCATGGGCATTGTTGGTTACCTATGGTGGGTGTTGATCTATGGTGAGTGTTGGCTAGTTATTACAGCGGTGCAGCGGGCTTTGGTTGGTTGCTATTGATGTTGTTCATTGGTTACTGTAGGTAGTGCTGTTCGGTTGCTACAGTGGATGTTGATCTGAGAGGTGTTGGTTGGCTATTACATCGGGTTTTGGTCGGCTACTGTAGCTGACGTTGGTCGGTTGCTGTAGCAGGGACTGATTGGCTACTATGCCAGATGTTGGTCGTTTACTACAACGAACGTTGATCAGTTACTACGGCGAACGTTGGTCTGTCACCATTGCGGGTGCTGGTCGGTTGCTACAGCAAGTGTTCGTCGGTCGCTATAGCAGATGCTGGTCGGTTACTGTAAAGGGTGTTGGTCAGTCACTATAGTAGATGTCAGTTGCAACAGCGAACTTTGGTTCGTCACTATAGCCGGTGCTGGTCAGTTACTATAGCGAACGTTGGTCGATCACTATAGCGTGTGCTGGTCGGTTACTACAGCGGACGTTGGTTGGTCACTATAGCGGGTGCTTTTCGGTTACTACAGCGGACGTTGGTTTGCCACTATAGCGGGTGCTGGTCGGTTACTGTAGAGGGCGTTGTTTGGTTGCTGGACGGCGATAGCTAATGCAGGGTGCTACAGTGACCGGTTGGTGATTATTACAGTAAACTATAAATGGACAGTACGGTAAGGTGCTGAACAAATAGTGGTAACATTGCAAGGATACTATTTTACACGTGTAAGGTTGTTTCAGTGAGTAAGCATGTACTACTGTGCGACACCATGGTGGGGAGCAGTACATGTACTACTGAGCCGTGTGTGACGCCTTGGTGGGGAGCAGTACATGTACTACTGAGCCGTGTGTGACGCCATGGTGGGGAGCAGTACATGCACTACTGAGCCGTGTGTGACGCCATGGTGGGGAGCAGTACATGTACTACTGAGCCGTGTGTGACGCCATGGTGGGGAGCAGTACATGTACTACTGAGCCGTGTGTGACGCCATGGTGGGGAGCAGTACATGTACTACTGAGCCGTGTGCGACGCCATGGTGGGGAGCAGTACATGTACTACTGAGCCGTGTGCGACGCCATGGTGGGGAGCAGTACATGTACTACTGAGCCGTGTGTGACGCCATGGTGGGGAGCAGTACATGTACTACTGAGCCGTGTGTGACGCCATGGTGGGGAGCAGCAGTACATGTACTACTGAGCCGTGTGCGACGCCATGGTGGGGAGCAGTACATGTACTACTGAGCCGTGTGCGACGCCATGGTGGGGAGCAGTACATGTACTACTGAGCCGTGTGTGACGCCATGGTGGGGAGCAGTACATGTACTACTGAGCCGTGTGTGACGCCATGGTGGGGAGCAGTACATGTACTACTGAGCCGTGTGCGACGCCATGGTGGGGAGCAGTACATGTACTACTGAGCCGTGTGTGACGCCATGGTGGGGAGCAGTACATGTACTACTGAGCCGTGTGTGACGCCATGGTGGGGAGCAAGTACTACTGAGTGTGTGACGCCATGGTGGGGAGCAGTACATGTACTACTGAGCCGTGTGTGACGCCATGGTGGGGAGCAGTACATGTACTACTGAGCCGTGTGTGACGCCATGGTGGGGAGCAGTACATGTACTACTGAGCCGTGTGTGACGCCATGGTGGGGAGCAGTACATGTACTACTGAGCCGTGTGCGACGCCATGGTGGGGAGCAGTACATGTACTACTGAGCCGTGTGCGACGCCATGGTGGGGAGCAGTACATGTACTACTGAGCCGTGTGTGACGCCATGGTGGGGAGCAGTACATGTACTACTGAGCCGTGTGTGACGCCATGGTGGGGAGCAGTACATGTACTACTGAGCCGTGTGTGACGCCATGGTGGGGAGCAGTGCATGTACTACTGAGCCGTGTGTGACGCCATGGTGGGGAGCAGTACATGTACTACTGAGCCGTGTGCGACGCCATGGTGGGGAGCAGTACATGTACTACTGAGCCGTGTGTGACGCCATGGTGGGGAGCAGTACATGTACTACTGAGCCGTGTGTGACGCCATGGTGGGGAGCAGTGCATGTACTACTGAGCCGTGTGTGACGCCATGGTGGGGAGCAGTACATGTACTACTGAGCCGTGTGCGACGCCATGGTGGGGAGCAGTACATGTACTACTGAGCCGTGTGCGACGCCATGGTGGGGAGCAGTACATGTACTACTGAGCCGTGTGTGACGCCATGGTGGGGAGCAGTACATGTACTACTGAGTCGTGTGTGACGCCATGGTGGGTAGCAGTACATGTACTACTGAACCGTGTGCGACGCCATGGTGGGGAGCAGTACATGTACTACTGAGCCGTGTGTGACGCCATGGTGGGGAGCAGTACATGTACTACTGAGCCGTGTGTGACGCCATGGTGGGGAGCAGTACATGTACTACTGAGCCGTGTGCGACGCCATGGTGGGGAGCAGTACATGTACTACTGAGCCGTGTGTGACGCCATGGTGGGGAGCAGTACATGTACTACTGAGCCGTGTGCGACGCCATGGTGGGGAGCAGTACATGTACTACTGAGCCGTGTGTGACGCCATGGTGGGGAGCAGTACATGTACTACTGAGCCGTGTGTGACGCCATGGTGGGGAGCAGTACATGTACTACTGAGCCGTGTGCGACGCCATGATGGGGAGCAGTACATGCACTACTGAGCCGTGTGTGACGCCATGGTGGGGAGCAGTACATGTACTACTGAGCCGTGTGTGACGCCATGGTGGGGAGCAGTACATGTACTACTGAGCCGTGTGTGACGCCATGGTGGGGAGCAGTACATGTACTACTGAGCCGTGTGCGACGCCATGGTGGGGAGCAGTACATGTACTACTGAGCCGTGTGTGACGCCATGGTGGGGAGCAGTACATGTACTACTGAGCCGTGTGTGACGCCATGGTGGGGAGCAGTACATGTACTACTGAGCCGTGTGCGACGCCATGGTGGGGAGCAGTACATGTACTACTGAGCCGTGTGTGACGCCATGGTGGGGAGCAGTACATGTACTACTGAGCCGTGTGTGACGCCATGGTGGGGAGCAGTACATGTACTACTGAGCCGTGTGTGACGCCATGGTGGGGAGCAGTACATGTACTACTGAGCCGTGTGTGACGCCATGGTGGGGAGCAGTACATGTACTACTGAGCCGTGTGTGACGCCATGGTGGGTAGCAGTACATGTACTACTGAGCCGTGTGCGACGCCATGGTGGGGAGCAGTACATGTACTACTGAGCCGTGTGTGACGCCATGGTGGGGAGCAGTACATGTACTACTGAGCCGTGTGTGACGCCATGGTGGGGAGCAGTACATGTACTACTGAGTCGTGTGTGACGCCATGGTGGGGAGCAGTACATGTACTACTGAGCCGTGTGTGACGCCATGGTGGGGAGCAGTACATGTACTACTGAGCCGTGTGTGACGCCATGGTGGGGAGCAGTACATGTACTACTGAGCCGTGTGTGACGCCATGGTGGGGAGCAGTACATGTACTACTGAGTCGTGTGTGACGCCATGGTGGGGAGCAGTACATGTACTACTGAGCCGTGTGTGACGCCATGGTGGGGAGCAGTACATGTACTACTGAGTCGTGTGTGACGCCATGGTGGGGAGCAGTACATGTACTACTGAGCCGTGTGTGACGCCATGGTGGGGAGCAGTACATGTACTACTGAGTCGTGTGTGACGCCATGGTGGGGAGCAGTACATGTACTACTGAGCCGTGTGTGACGCCATGGTGGGGAGCAGTACATGTACTACTGAGTCGTGTGTGACGCCATGGTGGGGAGCAGTACATGTACTACTGAGCCGTGTGCGACGCCATGGTGGGGAGCAGTATGTACTACTGAGCCGTGTGTGACGCCATGGTGGGGAGCAGTACATGTACTACTGAGTCGTGTGTGACGCCATGGTGGGGAGCAGTACATGTACTACTGAGCCGTGTGTGACGCCATGGTGGGGAGCAGTACATGTACTACTGAGCCGTGTGCGACGCCATGGTGGGGAGCAGTACATGTACTACTGAGTCGTGTGTGACGCCATGGTGGGGAGCAGTACATGTACTACTGAGCCGTGTGTGACGCCATGGTGGGGAGCAGTACATGTACTACTGAGCCGTGTGCGACGCCATGGTGGGGAGCAGTACATGTACTACTGAGCCGTGTGTGACGCCATGGTGGGGAGCAGTACATGTACTACTGAGCCGTGTGTGACGCCATGGTGGGGAGCAGTACATGTACTACTGAGCCGTGTGCGACGCCATGGTGGGGAGCAGTATGTACTACTGAGCCGTGTGTGACGCCATGGTGGGGAGCAGTACATGTACTACTGAGCCGTGTGTGACGCCATGGTGGGGAGCAGTACATGTACTACTGAGCCGTGTGCGACGCCATGGTGGGGAGCAGTACATGTACTACTGAGCCGTGTGTGACGCCTTGGTGGGGAGCAGTGCTTTCCAGGTTCTCGGTGTTGTGATCCGATGGTTTTCAGTATTATTATTGGCATGCAAATAAACAGTTACATGATTAAGGTGGCCTTCAGTGGACTGTGACCGTGAATAGCTAATCTTGACAACGTTGATCGGTTGGCGTACTTGCAGGTTAATTTGCGTGCTTTTTTGTTCCAGTGCTGTATTCGATGGTATTCTTTGTGATCTTCTTCCTGCTACCGTTCGCGTACTTCTTCTATCGGGAGCCGGCTGCTGAAGATACGTGAGTGCTGAGTACCAGTGTGGTGCACTGGATATACCAGAGTACCAGTGTGGTGCACTGGAGATACCAGAGTACCAGTGTAGTGCACAAGAGATACCAGAGCATCAGTGTGGTGCACTGGAGATACCAGAGTACCAGTGTGGTACACTGGAGATACCAGAGTACCAGTGTGGTCCACTGGAGATACCAGAGTACCAGTGTAGTGCACAAGATATACCAGAGTACCAGTGTGGTCCACTGGAGATAACAGAGTACTAGTGTAGTGCACAAGAGATACCAGAGTACCAGTGTGGTCCACTGGAGATACCAGAGTACCAGTGTAGTGCACAAGATATACCAGAGTACCAGTGCGGTCCACTGGAGATAACAGCGTACAAGTGTAGTGCACAAGATATACCAGAGTACCAGTGTGGTGCACTAGAGATACCAGAGTACCAGTGTGGTGCACTGGAGATACCAGAGTACGTACTCTGGTATCTCCAGTGCACCACACTGGTACTCTGGTATATCCAGTGCACCACACTGGTACTCTGTTATGTTGTTATTTGGGTTTAAGGTCGAAGCGCCCTTAAACCCAAATAACAACATAACAGAGTACCAGTGTGGTGCACTGGATATACCAGAGTACCAGTGTGGTGCACTGGAGATACCAGAGTACCAGTGTAGTGCACAAGAGATACCAGAGTACCAGTGTGGTGCACTGGAGATACCAGAGTACCAGTGTAGTGCACTGGAGATACCAGAGTAAGGTGAGGATGGTGTCTGACATCTGATATTTGGTGCACTGGAGGCACTAAAGTACCTGTGTACGGGCACTGGAGGTATCCAAATACTATTGTGGGGTACTGGAGACGCTTTAGCACCAGTGTGGAGTGCAGGGGACACCTGAGCACCAGTGTATGGTACTGGGAACGCCCGAGTACGTCTAGCGTATGGTACTGTGGACGCCCGAGTACATATAGTTTGGGGTACTGGGAACGCCCGAGTACATCTAGCGTGGGGTATTGGAGACGCCCGAGTACGTCCAGTGTGAGGTACTGGGGACGCCCGAGTACGTCTAGCGTGGGTTACTGGGGACGTCCGAGTACGTCTAGCGTGGGGTACTGGGGACGTCCGAGTACGTCTAGCGTGGGGTACTCGGGCACGTGAGTGTCATGACCAGGCTGGGGAGCAGTGTCCAACGGATATATACTGGGAAGAGATATTTAGCTCGCAGGTTCGGCAAAACGTCGGCTAAAGCTCCAATTACTCAAACTATAATTTATCGATCTTGGATCTTGATCGAGCTAATTTTCGATGGTAGCACAACCAGGGACGGGCAGAAGGTTCACTTGACACAACTATTTCCCTTTAGCAACATAAATATTTGTTTTTGCCGTGCGAACTGTGTCGCTGCCGGCCTTGAACGTGTTGTAATATGAATACCTCACACCCTCCTACTCATTTAATTCACATCAATATCTTTTGAAGGCCTTGCATATGCTATTGTTTTATTTTATTATATATTGTAGATTATACGTGTCTTAGACGGTAGATAGATGTGACTCAAACACATGGATTCGCCAGTGATGTAAGGTAGGCAGACAGGCAGCAGGCGGTGTTTGCGGAGCCCAACAATATTCTACATGTTTCTGGAAAGTATATAGACCACTGTGGGTAAACTGAACTGCATTTCACCTGGAGGTACTGTATTTTGTATGAAGAAATGTTTATTTCAGTTACATGTTATATTTCGTTACTATAATACTCAACGTTCCGAGCTGCAAGCCATCTCTGAAGACAAGCGCTATAGCGTTCTTGCTGAATGCGTTGAGCCTGTTGAGTAAAGAAATGGAACTGCAACTGAAAAAGAACTAAAAAAGCATGGCACCGAACCAGGAAATTACACTGAACCAGAAAAGGTTCTTCGTTTTGTACAAACTTCAATATCAAAAATGTAATATTGGGCCACTGGAGATATATGGTGAACTACTTGTTCATGATTGTAATTGAGTCGAGTTCCTAATCCTAAGCACGCAATTTTCATCAGTTTGTATTAAAGTACATATGGAAACATTTAAGATTATACTAGGGCAGGGGACAGGGTAGGAGCTACATGACCAATGCAGTCGATGCTCTCTAAAGCCCCAAACAGGACAGGACAACTGAAGTACATGTGGAAGCATTGCAGATTATTCTTGGGGAAGGGACTGGCTGTAAGATGTACAATATCAACAAAAAGCTGTAGAAAACCATTTACAGGAAATAACCCAAATAAAGCTGCAAGCCCTAATTTCAAGGACTCTTGAATTTTCCGAAACCTGTCAAGATTAGCGTAGCCCTAACACAACGCTTTGTTTCCAGCTATGCTATATGCCAACAAGTTAGCCCTAGAGAGAAAGGTCTTTGGTTTCTTTTTTAATGCCTGCTTCATTTATTTTAGCAATTGTTTTATTTCCCTAATCAGCCACGATGGGTGTCTTAGCTTGTTCATTATAATTGGTTCAGTGCGAATGAACATTTCCCGACCTTGATAGAACAGTACAAGCTTCAAAACTTCCCATATTTTATATACATTGAAGCTTACCAATAACTCATCTCACAAGATTTCGCCCAGGAATATTCTGTGTTGATCATAGTTCCCAGGAGCTAATTTTGAAATCACTGTCCTGTTCTTCCTGCCGGCACATCCAGGCATATGTAGGAAAGTCCTATATTGGCACGCGAAAGTCTAGCAACCTCGTCGTCTCGATAACCCCGGTTATGAAAGTACCAGTCCTTTTAGCTGCCCTGTATTGCCTGCAGCACTCGCACGATCACACGAGACCGACAGACACCATACAAAACTTTCTCCTCTGAAGGTAAGCCGTGATACTGCCTTTCTATGAATTTAGAAGCCGAATTTAGTTGGGAAGCGCGCGCGCAGCAGCGATCCGCTCGCCGTGAGAATCCAAGCCTGACTGACAGGCCGCCTGGGGTGGGACCCTCACAGGCACAGACCCCCGGCATTTCATTGGTCGTTGAGCCAGAACCGCCTATTTACGTCACATCCATGTTCTAGAAGGTTCGTCGGAAGTGGGCCTGCATTTAGTGAAGGGTACTATGTGATATTTACGGTACACTCTTCACAGTTACAATTACGGTACAATTTTACAATCGGAAGGCTTACGGGATTATACCAATTACGGTTACGGGACAGCCAAAAGTATAACTATGTGAACTGGGTTTGGTACCGGCTGCACAGTATTGAGGTCACATCTCTGGCGCCAGGCGCTGGAGAGGGCGGGGGAGGTGCAAGGTCCATTGCACGGCCCAGACTGGACCGGTGACTGAATTTATGGGATTAAGACACTCCAAGCTAACTCTTTTACACATATAAGGAAATGCGTATAATGCTATGCTGACTGTCTCCAAAGATGTCTCCCATCCTTACAGAATCTATACAATTTTATGTATTCATAAGTACTAGATTTGATGTCTCATTTCCCTTGAGGGTTGCCTTACTATTTGAAACAAGAAGATTCTAAGCACAAGCAATTCAACCCCTGTCTGATTGGTTAAAATTCTAGTTTCGTCTCTCAGTCGCAGTATGCTAGTCTCCAAATAATAGTGTCCTGCCATACACTCTCTGACTCTCTGCCAAATCTCTTCCGGCGTGTCCACTTCTTCATCCTGATCCAGTGGCCTATGGTATGCTCAAATTCTTATTCTTGTTCCATTCCTCATCATAAACTGTAGCCATAGAGATTCTACTCCATCTCTACACTCACTGGCCTCTACAGCATGCTCTTTCATAGCTTATCATACATACCATTCCGTATTCCACATCATAGCATCGTCGTCCTTCGATGAGTATGCGGTTGTTGCCAGTAAATTCCAGTTCCTGCAAGTTATCTCCAAAAGTACTCTTATTTACTCATGCCTTAATTATGCATAACAATTATGTTTTTTCAGACAGCATACATGTATGAAGTTCCCCAATTTTGTTTTTGACACTTTTGGAATTTGCATGAAATCATGATAAGTTATGCCTTCATTCTCTCAGCATCGCATTCTACTTCAGTGCTGTTTTTTTTCTCGTTAGGTGTTAGACATCGAAACGAGTAGCATATGATGTCGAATTTGCAATTGAAGCATTATTAAAATATCGTTAGATTCTTTGACCTCAAGTTTGAACCAATAGCTTGCTCATAAGTGTATGCTTTTGGTTTATTTTGGGAGACCCAACGGGGTTACCAATATTGACAATAACGAATTACTATTTAGTAATTTCACTGCATTCTTGCTAAGATAAGGCCTATCTAAAGCAAGCATATCTACTTGCCATCAAAAGTCATCCACAAGGTCTAAAGGCTTTACCCCACTTTCCGCACAAAGGTGTGCTACCCTTCCATCAATTCCCAAGGCGCTGGAGTACCACTCATTACTGGCTGCTGGTGTGGCTTGTACCGCGTACCTGATCACGTGGTGCGCCGAGCCGTCCCCACCGGGGGAGTACCACTCATTGCTGGCTGCTGGTGTGGCTTGTACCGCGTACCTGATCACGTGGTGCGCCGAGCCGTCCCCACCGAGGGTATCTGTTCCACACGATCCGAGTATCCAGTGGTTTGCTGCATCCAACCTCGATTTCTTTGTGGTCGATTTAAAGACTGTGCTATGCCGTCAACCGAATCTAAATACCGCTCGTCTCTCGTTCTGACGTTTGCTTCTGCATAATTGTGGGCGTGTGCCAGTGTAAGCTGAACATGACACGTTTTTTTTGCACACGTTTCGTGCATGTTAACTCCAGCACCCAGTTCACTTTAAATGACGCCCAGCACCCAGACTCACATCAAATGACGCCTAGTATCTCGTTTGCCTACAGTGATATCAGTGTTGGCAAAAATGCGAACAAATCTAGCTTTGTCCACACTAGTGATTTTAGCTGGTTTTAGCCGGTTAAACGGAGAGAACTAGACAAAACTCCAATCATGAGAGTTGTATTGCTAATGTGTTTGCATATGGCCAATACGTTGCAAACAATTCGCATGCTAATCACAATAGAACTACCTACCGAAACATTGTATATTTCGTTTCATGTGTTCAATAAATATCTGCCTCATGCTAACATTTCATATTGTGGTGGAGTTTCTTTTTGTCCATCTTCTAATTCTTCTATTAGTTCATTATTGACGTATGTAGTCGATGCGCCCCTAAACTGTATCATGTTTGTTGACACTGGGCTGGCAGCTCCCCTGCCGTTAGATGCTGAGGATGTCAGACGTGTATGGGCTCAGCTACATATGATGTACCCTGACCAGCAGAATGACCAACCTATAATAAAAAGGCACCGGTTTTGAGCTACTCTACGTCGGACTCTTCGGCTGTATATAATCATTTGAGAACTGCTTTTTTCTACAAGCCAAACATTTGGCCTGAAATTTTCCTGATTTGAGGGGTTCATAGCCGCTCCAGTCTACATCTTCTGTGATATCTACCACCTCAAAACTTGCTTCTGTGTCGTTTCTCTCATTATTTCTTCAAAATTAGTCGCACTTCACAGTTGGCCCAGACTGTTTTTAGAGTGTAGCCATATAGGGAGAACAGAGAGAATATAGAGGAGAAGCAGAACAGAAAAGATAATATTATAAATATGGCGACAAAGGTGGACGAGACTAATTTCGTTCAACCGGCTTTAGCAATGGTTAAAACCACACACTGAACGATGCTTGCCAACCCCGAGAATGATACAGTTTAGTGAATATTATATGCGGTTCTCTACCGTGGCACGTGGTAGACGTGACCCCTTCTGCGACACGTGGGGGACATTGCTCCTTCCGTGACACGTGGTGGATGTGACCCCTTCCGCGACATGTGGGAGACGTAGCTCCTTCCGTGGCACGTAGTAGACATGATCCCTTCCGCGATATGTGGGAGGCGTAGCTCCTTCCGTGGCACGTGGTAGACGAAGCTCTTTCCGTGGCACGGGTTGATGTAGCTCCTTCAGTGGCACGCGGTAGACGTAGCTTCTTCCGTGACACGTGGTAGCACCGCGCGGTTGCCTGGCCTACTGCGGCCACGTGTAGACCGACCCATACCGAGCTGATGTGCAGTGCTCACCCTATGTAGGTACCTACTCCATCCTGTTGCACAACGTCTGCTGCGCTCCTCGTTATAGCCTCGGGAACGACTGTATCTTGTGGAGGAGTTACGATGGCATGAGCTACGTCACCGTGAGTTTCACGACACACGTGTCACGGCGATCCGTGCTGGCAGTGTGACGTGGAGACCCGCCGTGGGAGTTATGATGGCATGAGCTACGTCACCGTGAGCTTCACGACACACGTGTCACGGCGGTCCGTGCTGGCAGTGTGACGTGGAGACCCGCCGTGGGAGTTATGATGGCATGAGCTAGGTCGCCGTGAGCTTCACGACACACGTGTCACGGCGGTCCGTGCTGGCAGTGTGACGTGGAGACCCGCCGTGGGAGTTATGATGGCATGAGCTACGTCACCGTGAGTTTCACGACACACGTGTCACGGCGATCCGTGCTGGCAGTGTGACGTGGAGACCCGCCGTGGGAGTTACGATGGCATGAGCTAGGTCGCCGTGAGCTTCACGACACACGTGTCACGGCGGTCCGTGCTGGCAGTGTGACGTGGAGACCCGCCGTGGGAGTTACGATGGCATGAGCTAGGTCGCCGTGAGCTTCACGACACACGTGTCACGGCGATCCGTGCTGGCAGTGTGACGTGGAGACCCGCCGTGGGAGTTATGATGGCATGAGCTAGGTCGCCGTGAGCTTCACGACACACGTGTCACGGCGGTCCGTGCTGGCAGTGTGACGTGGAGACCCGCCGTGGGAGTTATGATGGCATGAGCTACGTCACGGTCCGTGGGCAGTGTGGAACCCCCCGTGGGGGTTATGATGGCATGAGCTAGGTCGCCGTGAGCTTCACGACACACGTGTCACGGCGATCCGTGCTGGCAGTGTGACGTGGAGACCCGCCGTGGGAGTTATGATGGCATGAGCTACGTCACCGTGAGTTTCACGACACACGTGTCACGGCGGTCCGTGCTGGCAGTGTGACGTGGAGACCCGCCGTGGGAGTTATGATGGCATGAGCTACGTCACCGTGAGCTTCACGACACACGTGTCACGGCGATCCGTGCTGGCAGTGTGACGTGGAGACCCGCCGTGGGAGTTATGATGGCATGAGCTAGGTCGCCGTGAGCTTCACGACACACGTGTCACGGCGGTCCGTGCTGGCAGTGTGACGTGGAGACCCGCCGTGGGAGTTATGATGGCATGAGCTAGGTCGCCGTGAGCTTCACGACACACGTGTCACGGCGGTCCGTGCTGGCAGTGTGACGTGGAGACCCGCCGTGGGAGTTATGATGGCATGAGCTAGGTCGCCGTGAGCTTCACGACACACGTGTCACGGCGGTCCGTGCTGGCAGTGTGACGTGGAGACCCGCCGTGGGAGTTATGATGGCATGAGCTAGGTCGCCGTGAGCTTCACGACACACGTGTCACGGCGATCCGTGCTGGCAGTGTGACGTGGAGACCCGCCGTGGGAGTTATGATGGCATGAGCTAGGTCGCCGTGAGCTTCACGACACACGTGTCACGGCGATCCGTGCTGGCAGTGTGACGTGGAGACCCGCCGTGGGAGTTATGATGGCATGAGCTAGGTCGCCGTGAGCTTCACGACACACGTGTCACGGCGATCCGTGCTGGCAGTGTGACGTGGAGACCCGCCGTGGGAGTTATGATGGCATGAGCTACGTCACCGTGAGTTTCACGACACACGTGTCACGGCGATCCGTGCTGGCAGTGTGACGTGGAGACCCGCCGTGGGAGTTATGATGGCATGAGCTAGGTCGCCGTGAGCTTCACGACACACGTGTCACGGCGATCCGTGCTGGCAGTGTGACGTGGAGACCCGCCGTGGGAGTTATGATGGCATGAGCTACGTCACCGTGAGCTTCACGACACACGTGTCACGGCGGTCCGTGCTGGCAGTGTGACGTGGAGACCCGCCGTGACAACGGACAATGCAATAATGCTGGCTCAGCGAGTCGCCGATGACCCTGAAATCTGATGCGATTGGTTTCACGAGTATTTGATTGGTTTCGCGGTGCCGAATTCGCAAGACGTGAATCAGTTTGGTCTCGGACGTACCACTGGTCTCAGGAGTGTCAGGTCGGTCTCGGATGTCTAGATCAGTATGTCATGTGTTGGATTGATCTGATTAGTGTCGAATTTGTCTGGGAAGTGTCGGATTCAACTAACGAGTGTGTGAATTTTCAGAAGAGGGTATGGTCTGGCGAACACGACACTGGTGTGATGAACGTTTGTTTGTTCCGACCCATGGCTGATTGGCTTATTTGACTGGCCACTGGCAGACGTTTGTCTTACCAGTGCGTGTTGCGTGCTGGTCGGCAGAGGCGCCGACCAGCCGACGTCACGACAGCGAGCGCTTGTGGCTGTCAAGTACTCGCTGGCGTCCACTCTGGTGTTTGCGCTGCTGGTGACTCTGGGTCTGCTGGTGCCGTTCACGCCGCCGCCTCCCGTCAACTCCACAGAGTGGCAACACTTCGAGTTCATTGTCCACCAGCTGGAGACAGAGGGTGAGTCCAGGACGAAAGGTGGAACTGAGGAGGGAGAGTGGGTCCAGGACAAAGGGTGGAACTGAGGAGGGAGAGTGGGTCTGGGGACGAAGGGTGGCACTGAGGAGGGAGTGTGGGTCCAGGACAAAGGGTGGAACTGAGGAGGGAGAGTGGGTCTGGGGACGAAGGGTGGCGCTGAGGAGGGAGGGTGGGTCCAGGACGAAGGGTGGAGCTGAGGAGGGAGGGTGGGTCTGGGGACGAAGGGTGGCGCTGAGGAGGGAGGGTGGGTCCAGGACGAAGGGTGGAACTGAGGAGGGAGGGTGGGTCCAGAACGAAGAGTGGAACTGAGGAGGGAGGGTGGGTCCTGGGACGAATGGTGGGACTGAGGAGAGAGGGTGGGTCCGGGGACGAAGGGTGGAACTGAGGAGAGAGGATGGGTCCGGGGACGAAGTGTGGAACGGAGGTTGAGTCCGGGACGATAGGTGGGTACGGGGATAGTGTGTGGTACTAAGGATGGGGAGTCGGTCTGTGGATGTGGCGGGTATCTAATTTATATATTGGTGATTGGTCTGTGTCTAGAGGCGGATGGTAGGGGGTTGTCGGGCAGTCTGACCTAGGCGGTCCGGTACTGTCTGACATAGGCGGTCCAGTACTGCTCTCCCGGGAGGTCGTGACGTCCAGTAGCATCTTTGACTTCCTTCGACAAGCAAATTTTGATGTTGCATATCATCATGATAGCTAATACTCTACTTTTACTACTATCTGATTTGGAGGACATAACATTCTATATTCCATTTAATCATTGTTATGGGCACAAAATGACCCTGTTGTCGACGTGCCCATAAACATCAATTCATCATCATCAGTGCTGCTCTCCCACGTAGCCTTAGCCCAACATGCCACGACGCCTATGTGTTCAGCTTGACGCTGATGTGCACAGATACTGGCCTTGCAATGTGGATCGTGATCGGGCAAAATGGCGTGACTGGCTTGTAGCGCGTCGACATACGGTGCGCGGGGACGAGTGGTCTAGGGGTAAGATGCTCGTCTCGCAATCGAAAGATTGTGGGTTCGAATCTCACCTGTCGCTACTTTTCGCCCGCGACCAATCGGCGTGAGAGATTGGCGACGCTATATGACTCAACGGTCGACGTGTCGTAAAACCAATAACCAACCAACATACGGTGTGAAATCTTCTCGCTATCGACTATGGCGTCGATAAGTAACCTTATGTTGTTTATAATGTAATCTGATGTTTTCTTCTTATGCAAATCTTATGTAGTAACCTGATATTTATATAGACTTTCCTTTTCTGGCGATGGAATCTACAGTCATCATGCGATCTTCCTGTTATTGCATCGGGCATGCAACATACGTCTGCCCAGCATTCTAGACATGCTCATTATATTCATGATCCAAACATTAAGTTGCACAAGGGGTTGGCATGAGCCAGCTAGTATGGAGTTATGTCGGTGCACTGACATACCTTTAGCCAGTTTAAACCACCGCGGTGGGGTTGGACCGACTAAAGCTGGTTGGTTTAAAATGAACATCACTAAAATAACGCAAAGTATCTCAGCAGCAAATGGCATGCTTTGTTTCATTTCCTTTGCTAGGCCTTGTCTCAGTGATACATTTTTCTTGAAATAAGGTGGAATATACCACTTTTTGAACACTGAATCGACATCCCTCCAAATGATGTATCGGCATGGTGCTTCGTGATAAGTTTCCATGAAGTCTTCATGTCTAATTTCTAACAGTATCTTGTTGATAAGTTGCTTATACCCACCATTGCGGATTGTGATGCATGAACATCATTGAGCACAATTTCAGGTAAAAAGATTACCTGTGATGTCTGTTATACAATATCAGTTGATAAATATGGGTATTTTGTATTGTTATTGCTAAAATAGTGATGCTAAATTAGGTATCTCAAATCAAAGAAAAAAGGTGCATTTATGAGTATGCTGTTAGATCAACATTGTGCTTGAAGAACTTATAAGTTAAGTTTAGCGACATCATTTCCATGGCGAATTTCGACATCTTACTGTACTCATATCAACATCTCACACCTAACGAAAAACCATAATTTTAGCACCGCCTTTAATTCACATTTTGCCGAGTGAATACAATTTATTCACCTCGTAGTGTATTCATATTGCGGTATCCCTTACTGTATCACGCTGCGGCGTAAGAAAGAGGTGCGGTTCTCCCAGGCGCTCATGTTTTATACTTCGCAGTGCTGGATAATTTTGTGCCATCGCAGCGCGGGAGAGGGTCGTGTTGACCGGTCCCCACTAACTTTTGCGCTACACAAGATAGAGATGCGGTAAACGGCATTCTGTGGCTGCATCCAGCCTTGAACTTTCAGAGTTAGTCAACAGCATTTTTATCGACGTTTGGTCGACTTCGCAATCTCTTGTGGTCGACGTTGCACATCAGATCAGGCGGGTCAGTGTCCGGGTGCAGTCGACCATCCGTCTTCGCCATAGTTTTTTGGAATTCGTCGTAAAACGAATGCGATTTCGTGCTTCAGTATCGATGTTATACAAACACGGGTTAGGAATGCAATTATCAAGGTCACCTATCCCATCAATGCCAGATTTCGGGAAATATGTGGTGAACTATTGAAGATGACAATTTTCGAGGCAGATGGCGCTTATGGAGGCAGATGGCGCTTATGAAAAGGTAATCGGTGGAACCGAAGCAAAATCAGGTGTTTCCATCCTATTTGAGAAGTTAAAAACACGGAAAATAAAATTTTTGGACGGTTTTCAACACAAAAAAAAATCCCGCAAGAATTAAAGAAGTTTATGTCGAATTTGGGGACCCACGTCATAGCGTAAATGAAACAGGCGTGCGAAATTACCCTTCTGTCCCCATTTAGCTTCGTAATAATCAGCATTTTAGCCTCAGAGCATCTTTAATACATGCACCCTTGGGACATTCCAGGCCATAGCTCAGTGACCTGACCAGATATTGACTTCAAACTTTCAATACGGTTACCACGTATATTCCCGTTGTGAAAAATTATATATAGACATTGCGACCTGACCTGAGGTTACATTTTATATTTTGCACTTGTC
Organism: Ashinkailepas kermadecensis; assembly: GCA_034440615.1. NCBI lineage: Eukaryota > Metazoa > Arthropoda > Thecostraca > Neolepadidae > Ashinkailepas > Ashinkailepas kermadecensis. The sequence goes on along the minus strand of JAOTOM010001397.1, from coordinate 35,565 downwards.
TTGCATCATTTGTTCATGCATCCAGATGTTTTTTTTTCTCCACTAGATCTTGTACGGTTTGTTTGTGAAAACTGTGTCAATGTACACAAAACCTCATTGAGACGAGGTTGTGGCCTGATTTTGACCCGCCCTAGCTCCGCAATCTTGAATCTTGAAACTTGAACTCAGTTTTGTGACATGCTGTCACATACTGTCACATACTGACATACTGTCACAACTGTCATCAGTTGTCGGAGGGTATGCCAAGTTTTAAGCTATATCGTGAACGGTTCAGGAGTTTGTTAAAATAAACGGGTTCAAAATGACCGTCTTCCTGCACTGTGAAAGTTACTTGATGTCTATTGGTACCTACCTACATATCTACCTTCCATACATTAAAGGATGATACACACTGGTCTGGGCCTGTCGCTGTGGCAGGTACGCCTCCTGACCTGACCTAACCTGAGCTGACTATATGCCGACAGCCGGCGAGGACGTGGTGTCGATCTTGCTGTACAGTCTCAGTCTGGTGGGCATGTGTGCCGTTGTGGGCTACACGGGCCTGGGCCTGTCGCTGTGGCCGGCGAGTCTGCTGCGGGGCGCCGAGAGCGTGCAGGAGCAGCGCGAAGACGTGCTCCAGGAGCGCCGCCGTCTGCAGCTGCAGATCAGCACACTGCGTGACCAGGTGAGGTAACGTTACGCATGGAACCGTCACGCTTGCGTGTGTCGCAGTTGTCACAATCACCGCCACGGTCATACCCACAGCGGCCACGGTCATGATCCCGACAGGCACGGCCATAGCCAACAGCGGTCACGGTCATGGTCCCGATAGGCACGGCCATAGCCAACAGCGGTCACGATCATGGTCCCCACAGACACGGTCATAACCAACAGCGGTCACGGTCATGGTCCCGACAGGCACGGCCATACCCACAACGGTCACGGTCATGGTCCTGACAGGCACGGCCATAACCAACAGCGGTCACGGTCATGGTCCCGACAGGCACGGCCATAACCAACAGATGTAACGGTCATGGTCTCGACAGGCACGGCCATAACCAACAGCGGTCACGGTCACGGTCATGGTCCCGACAGACATGTGTAGAGACGTTTTTGCTCCCCAGAGCTTATCAGACATTTTTCCTTTCCCAGATGTCTAATAGTCAAACGTCCTTGGCACGTAGATAGCTAGTCATTGGACCTCAATGTTTGCGATATTAAAGACCCTGGTTATGTTCAATGGCTCTGTGTCTCAATCTCCGAGCTCTGATTCGACCATCTTGACAGACACCTGCAATCCAGCACTTATATTGGCGTCTTTAATTAGCAATTAAATGGCGGTAATTATTCAGGTTTCAATAGTGCAGCGCGAGACCAAAATTAATACAATAGTGCCTTTAAGCGACAGACAGCTTCAACTCGACAGACGATTCATTACAATAGCCTCGTTTAGCACAGATAGCTTCAACTGCTCAACAGACGATTCACCAGGCCATCCCACATCTTCATACATCTCGACAGTCACATTTTCTCTGCCTTCCATCTCCCGTCACAAGTTCAAATATTCATAGAGGCGTCAGAGACAACAGACAATTCAGCTTACATACTGATCGATCTTCATACGTGCTACAACTTTCACCTCGTAAGCTTACATCTCAGCAGTCACACAGCGACTCTCAGGCAGTGTCCTCAGACGTACCTCAGTACCGTAGTGTGGGACCGGCGGCGGCCAGCCGACCGCCTCCGGCGACCGCTCGGTCGCGCGTCTCCGTGGCAAGTGTTGGCGGAGTCCTCTGCTCCGCCGCGAGGTAAAACCCAGCCCGCGACACGTCATGATCACGCGACTTCGGAACAATACCGTTCTCAATGCAATCCACACCAACTCGGCGGGTCGCGCTGTGTCTATCTCAGAGACAGACTATGTCAGCTCAGAGTCGCTCTGATACTGCTGACTGCGTCTTGGTAGCCTCGCGCCGGTCCGGCGTCGGACACCAGAGCTGCTGCCTCAGCACATACCTTCAAACAATACCGACTCGCAGCTCCGCGCTGTTCACAGACAGCCAGCAGATCGGGGCGCTGCAGCCCAATTGACATTTCACATGTCGGAGACATGGACATTCATCCAGCAGTCAACTATTATTATATGTCACCATTACATTCATAATCCTTACACTCATCCAAGACACACCGGTCATATCACAGTCATACCACTCATGTACTTACACCCGTGCTATTTGTTATCTATACACCTTTCATCTTTCAGTCATGTACACACACACACACACACACACACACACACACACAAACACACACACACACGCACACACACACACACACACACACACACACACACACACACACACACACACACACACACACACACACACACACACCTGCCCATTGGGTTCCCAGAATATACTTGCTTACATACATCACCCAAAACAACCACATTCACATCACGCATTGACATTCACATCACCCCAGACATTCATATTCACATCACCCACTGACATTCATATTCACATCACCCACTGACATTCATATTCACCTGATATTTGTAGTATGTGACCTGAATGTAGTATGTAGTATTCACCTGAAGTATGATATTTGAAGAAATAATTTATGAAACAGTATTTTAAATTTTTCAATCGACATGTGACACTGCGTCTACCATCTACCACAGGTTGGCGAAAGACACATACGAAATATCCAAAAGCACATGCACACAAATGTAAAAGTGTCAATCATTCGTTGGTAATCACCATCCAGTTTGTAGTCAACAAGGAGAATGTGCATATGTATTTTACTGTAATATGTATTTTGCTTGTCCAATTAACTATAACAATTTAAGGCATGTTGATCATTTCCATGTACCTTTTTTCATCGAATTCCTATAGACTTCATTCCATAGCATTTATAGCACCAAGAACTTGGAATAGTATTATTGGTTCAAAATTTCCATCCTGTAATCATGTACCTATCAAGAAGGAACATATAAAAAAGTTATCAGAGCTTATTTCATTGACTTATATATTATAAACTAACTGACAATTAAAAATTAACCTTAATCAATTTCACACTACAAGAAACAAGAATTATATGTAGGTGGTTAATATAAGTATTTGTGAGTAAAGCTGGATCAGCAAGTATATGCATATGTGATGAGGCATATGTAGCTATATGCTTAATTGCATGCAAATACAGGTGTGTGTATATGCAGGTGTATGTATGTGTATGTGTATAAATGTGTATGGATGCATGTGTGTATGTTTATGTATGTGCATGTTAGTATATGTGTATGTATGTATATTTGTATAAATTATGTGTAAGTGCATATGTGTCTATGTATGTGAAGTAAGTGTAGGTGTACATGTTTCATGTGTGTGCATATGCAGGTATGTGTGCTTGTGCATGTGTATGTACATGGATCCAACTTCTCCCTTTTCCCCCTCATAACACATTTCACTTTGTGGCTCCAGGAGTTCCTTGGTGTTACTAGCTTGCTATCTAGCTGAGGTGCTCCTGGGGTTACTTCTACTAATAACGGGTGGTGGCATATCTGCAAACAAAAGGACAAAACAAAGGATGCAATCAGTTGTAGTGAACTGGAGGTATGCTGAAAGATGATATATGTATTGGCATCCTGAGGCATTCCTAAGCTGGCTGTCCTAACTTTTGAATAACTGGCCGTAGGAAAGTCCAATATCAATCCAGCCTGTAATAGTGCGTGTAGCCAAATAGAATAGGCTGCTGCATACGAAACAGTGGTCGACATTAGAAATATAAAATAATATATAGAGGTCGCTACTTGTTGAGAGTAAATTGTAGATTGCGCTGAAAGGTGCGCGTACTGTGCTGTTAGTGACACAAAATTATTGGCATGGGTACTTTAACTTTAGTGTGCATGGTCAGACCATGTGATGACGCTATTCTATTGCATTATGCATATAAATATGTATGGTGTGCTGTATGTTGTGTTCTGTGTCGGCTGCACATCACAAGCTCCGGTTTAGTGGCACAGTAGTACAACTACACATAGAAAGTGCGAAATCTTTGAAGAAAATAGGCCAAACTAGATTGCTTTGTCATCTCTGAGTCATTGATCCAGCGCTTTGCGGCAACTGGCACACTAGCAGATTATCGAACGAGCCACTCTGCTGTGACTTTGCACACATATTTTACTAACGAAGAGAGACATATCATTTTCTCAAGTGAATTCGTCCGGAGATAACCCGGAGAGAAATCTGCCGCCTATTTCCTGAATCTGGAAAAAGGAAACGGTACAAGCGAATTGATTCCAGCTATTTGAAAAGGATGTATCACATTTTGTACTAGTCGGGAGATATGAACGTAGCTAGTCACTAATATTTGTTTTAAAATTAATATAAATCAGTGAGAAGGAAACTGAAGCATTGGTTGATAGTGTGAAGGTACCAACCTTTCAGGCAGTTAAAAATATGAGTTAGGAAAGCCCAGAGCATTGCAAGCTCCCTGAAGCGTATGCCTAATATTAACAGGGTGATACGTTGAGCTGTTATGCATTCTGTTTGGTTGTTAGACTTATGATAGAACCGATAGCAAAAAGCAAAAGGGTAAAGGGCGAAAGATCAATGATGTAGAATATAAACATCTGCGTGCGCTGATGATATGCTTTGTTTTTTTTTAGGTAAAAGTATGAACTGTTGCTTGGCTCTGTTTCATGATATAGAAGTATACTCCAGGTTTTCAGGATAAAGTCCAAATGTAAGTAATTCCCAGGCCTTTTGGGCGGGCAGGTGTAGCCATATGTTCAAAATTCAACATCAACTGGGCGAGGAAGATCAACATTTTAGGAGTTACTTAAATGGTGAATCTGACACGATGTATGACAACTTTGAGGTAGGACTTATTCAGATCAAGCGAATCATTGCTACTTGGAATAAGTTTTTGGCAATTGCTGGGAATCATTAACAACTTTAGCACAAGTTGTCAGTATCCATTTTGGAAGGATTGGCATTCATTCTGTCGGTGACATAAGTTGGCGAACCTGACAAAGTGGGCATTTAAATGCGAATTAAATGACATTGTTCAATATAATGGCGGCAAAATGGTGACTTCCAGTAAAATGACAGCACATAATATCAGAGGGACGAGTTCACATTATGAAGGTTTGCTAAGTGGCTTACCGAATAACTCGAAGGACAGGAGATAAATAAAAAAAATTATAACTCACTCACCCCAAGAATTAAACTTCTAAGTAAGAGGATTGGTAGCAAATACCTGTATAATAGTATATTCTTATCCCAAGTCGAAGACGTCAACACTACATGGGAAGCATGGCGAGGAAGAACTGGTTGGTAGTTTTGAGTGACCCTCGGTGTATTCCTTCATTATAGCTGACATTTCAACAGCACGAGTCACGATACAATGCCAAATTCTAGTACGCCTAATATGCACTAATATGTTCTTACATTAGATGTGTGTCGCGGAATCTCTATTATGTGAAAGACGCGAAGCGCAATAAAATACATTACTTCATAGGGTTTATGGCTGCCAAGTTCCCACAAATGCAGACTATCTGGTTGCAAGTCAGAAATTAGTATTGAT
>JAOTOM010001397.1:0-25000 GCA_034440615.1 Ashinkailepas kermadecensis | reverse complement strand
AAATCTTGTTTTTGAGTTCTAATTTGTGATGGATGGGGTGAGATGCATGTTAAGTAAGTGCACAGACCCCTTTAAGCAGGCATGGATGCAGTTTGAAAAATTATTGATAAGGCATTCAATCCACATGTGTTAAGAGAGATCAGGGGAATAGGGCTGGAAAGCTCGGGTAGATAGGCATTGATAGGTGTGTGGGATATTGGAGGACTGGTTCTTCAGGATGTGGGATGGTTGGGGAGGGTCTTTTTACCAGGCTTATATTATTTTCCATTTACAGACTTAACTGGATGGACCCTTGGGTCTCTTATTAAGTCTAAACGCTTTATAACTTTATATAGGGTGTACCTAGCAGTGGATTCAGCACCTTCCTTCGGGATGTGCTACTGATGAGATTGTCTATGGTAGCACAATGGGAGTGTGTTATGCAATAGCAAGTGAATTGGTGCTAGATAGGCTGCGATATATAGCTTCCTAGGAACTTGAGGTAAGGAATTGATTGGGGTGAGAGTATGTACATTTCTAGTACCTTTTCCAGATAGGCTTAACCCAGATGGGCCCCTGTTGCTCTTATTAAGCCTTAACACGTTATGACTTTATGACATATATATATATATATACACATATATATACGTCTGTCTGTGCCGGGGACGAGTGGTCTAGGGGTAAGATGCCCGTCTCACAATCGAAAGGTTGTGGGTTCGAGTCTCACCTGTCGCTACTCTTCGCCCGCGACCAATCGCCGTGAGAGATTGGCGACGCTACATGACTCAACGGTCGACGTGTCGTAAAACCAATAACCAACCAACCATCTGTGTCTGTGTCTGTGTGAAGATAGATCACATGGAAAACATTCCTGTACTTGAAAGCTATCTGCTTTTGGGTTATATAATCAGCGCCATAATATCTTTTCCCAGGCTTTTACGCATGTGCGTTAAAGGCGCTACATGGTCACCCTTTTATTCCGAGCGCCCGTAAATCGAAAAAACTAAGTAATCTGCCGTATATATACAGCGGGTATATCTGCAGACTGCTGGTGTGGGTGGGGTTGTGAGTGCGTGCGCGTGCTACAAAAGTCCCCAGGCAGCAAACATACCTTAAGAAAACCAGCTTGCATGGGATTTGTGCCGTCATTTGTTTCGGTCACCCACTTCTCTTTTCCGTATGCTCTGGATGGTCCATTCGCTTAACGCCACCTACCGTCTGCGGCTCGTGTAAATCCCACCCCGAGGAAGGTTGTAGGTTCATTGCCAGCCTCGGCCCAGCGACGTGTTTAGGTATGCCCACCTGTGGTGGGCGACTATCGAAAACCCGTGCAATGGTTTGTCTGGCGGCAGATGCAGCAGCTTCCTGCGACCTTTCCAGTTGTGTCTGGGAGTGACTGTGACCGGCATCGGAGCCCTGGTCTTCACTTCGCTGCTACTGAGCAAGTAAGTCGCCTGGCAGTCGCCGTTTTCAGGCATGAGGTGGTCACTTAGGGCGCTCGATGTGGCTTAGCAGACGGTCCATGTGGCTGGATGTGGATCCGTAATTTGATGTTTCGACCCTCGCCTCCTATCAAGTCGGGCCGTGGGTTTATCGTGTGTCGTTATGATCATTTCATGTTCCCTTTTAATTCTGATAAGGCGCGAGGAGGGTTTATCCCAGTCGTGTAAGAACTGTCAATAAGTGGAAATGGGTTCAAGCTTCTTTTCAAATGAGTCCTTTCCATGTAACGTGTAATAATTCATTGATTAAGTTAAAATAGTTGATGATTCATACTGGCAGGAAGTAGGGAAGGGCATGATCCTGCTACTCTCACATACTTATTATTCATTTTTACCATGCAACATTGTCCTACCCGGCAAATCATCTTCAATTTATACTTGCTGTGCTATTTGACAATGAGATGGTTAAAACGTATCGATGCATGATAACACTGCCAAAACCGATGTATCATCCCCTGTATTTGCTTCCAGTAATAGCACACTGCATAGTTGCGGATAAGCACTAGGGCTGCATGTCACGTGTTTGGTTTTTGTTCATTCATATCCCTCTCTTGTGTCATTCTCTTGTTCTTCTTGTGTCATTCTTAGCCCTCTCCGGTGTGTGGACTTAAAATAGCCCGAGGTGTTCTGTTAAACTAACGAATGTCATCCGAGCTCAACTTAGGCCAACAACCTTGAATGACGTTAGAAGGGTACAGGGACAATGCCTGAGTATCAGTTCAGTCATCTATTACCCTAAGTCGCACACAATATGTCGCTTCATGTCACAATGTCATGCTAGATGCGGTAATCCGTAAATTCGTTCAATTTGGTCGAAGTGTTCCATTTTCGACGTCATATGGCTCCGTGACCTGGCATGACCTAACACTAAGTTGTTTATCAGAAGATTCGAAAAAGACGCCGCAGAGGGTAACACAATGTTCACTGGGTTCCGCTGAGCGGTTCGAAAGCTATCCACGAAAAAAAAACTTGAGGGGTGGGGTGCATCAAACATCCACTGGCGATGGTTGTCCCAGCATTGGCAATTAAATTGGCAATTGAAAACAGGTACCTAAAAATTCGGAAGTGTCGAAAGGAGTTTCTACTGCCAGGTTCTGATGACAAAATGAATACTGTTCTCATGGAATTTGTTAAGCCGAAAATTATGTTATCCAAATCCAGAATTCCAACACACAAACAACACACACATGAGCACATGCATGTACACCTACATGCACACATGCACACATACACACCTCCATCCTGCTTTTACGTCCACAAATCCTCATCTCCAATTCACGATACGTCACCATCGCAAATACCAATCTGCTGAATCACTATCTCAGCCCTCCTGTCTCGATAATCCCCTCCGGCGTCACACAATTCCCCATGGCATATGGCTATCTCCATCGCCCACCTCACAATCGTCGCCCTCGACCAGCATCGACAGGGCGCTGCATTCGCTTGGCATGAAGTCGGGCTACATCCTGCCAGAGCGCATGCTGCCCAACCCGATGGACTGGCTGCTGGCACAGACGGACCGCCTCTACCCGCTCGACTACATCCTCTACCTGCTGTTGATCGGGACATTGTTCGGCGCCACCGTCACCTGCATCCAGGACATCGGCGTCAGGGTGTTCGCAATCAAGGTAAGATCGGATCGAACCCAGGCCCGACCGGGATCTTCGCGAAGCGACCGACGATGCGATGTGATGGGAGGATGGGACGCAACGAAAGCGATGGTGTGTCGATTGCTGTGAAGACGACCAGCTGAATGGAAATAATATGGAGGCATTTGATTCGATGCTGTATGGTATTCAGAAGAGCTTGTAGGCGCTTCATAGCACTGCGAAAGATATATCGCGGAGGACAAACTGTCGTCCTGCCTGGTTGCTCCACGTCGACTAGTGGATCCACCCACCGATTGGTATTATTGAGGACGCGTTTTGTATGTGACAAAGGTGCTCACTTTCTCTGTGATTCATCGATACCGTACAGTGTCGTTGCTCCCCAGTCGTAGTATAATTGCTTTTTCTCATCTTGGTTACTTAACGTTTTTGTTAACTCTAGTAACACATTAATTTGATGTGGCGTCCTGCATTGGCGTTGCGCTCTGTATGCATATGCTTTCCTCGTTTCACCCAGCTTTACAGTGTGTCCTGACACCCTTCCTACCGCGACTCAACGGTCGACGTGTCGTAAAACCAATAACCAACCAACCAACCTTCCTACCGCCCCAATTCTACAGTATGTCCTGACACCCTCCATGCCGCCCCAGCTCCACAGTACGTCCTGACACCTTCCATGTCGCCCCAGCTCTACATTGTGTCCTAACCCCCTCCATGCCACCCCAACTCTACAGTGTGTTCTAGCATTCTCCATGCCGTCCGAACTCTACAGTGTGTCCTAACACCTTCCATGCCACCCCAACTCTAGTGTGTCCTAACACCCTCCATACCGCCCCAACTCTACAGTGTGTCCTAACATCCGCCATGTCGTCCCAGCTCTACAGTCACGTATCTTAACTCCATGGCACCTCAGCTCTTCAGCATGTCTCGACATCCATCATGTCGCCTCAGCTCTACAGTGTGTCGTAACACCCTCCATGCCACCTCACCTCCACAATGTGTGCCGATACCCTCCATGTCGCTCCAGTTATACAATGTTTCTTAACACACCCTACGTTTCCCCACCTATGCAATGCGTCCCGGTTTTCTCAATCTTGCCCTGACTCCATAGTGTGTCCTCGCATTGCCATATTTCCCCAGCCCTATAGTGTGTCCGGACACCCCGGTTGGTTATTGGTTTTACGACACGTCGACCGTTGAGTCATGTAGCGTCGCCAATCTCTCACGCCGATCGGTCGCGAGCGAAGAGTAGCGACAGGTGAGACTCATACCCACAACCTTTCGATTGTGAGACGAGCATCTTACCCCTAGACCACTCGTCCCCTGTCCGGACACCCCATGTGGCCACGACACTACAGGGTGTCCTAACACCTCATGCTGTCCAAGTTCTGCAGTATGCTCTGACATTTATCATATTTCCCCAAGTCTACAGTGTGTCCCAACCCGTGTTGTCGTAGTTGGGACGAGTGGTCTAGGGGTTAGATGCTCGTCTCACAATCGAAAGATTGTGGGTTCGAATCTCACCTGTCGCTACTCTTCGCCCGCGACCAATCGGCGTGAGAGATTGGCGACGCTATATGACTCAACGGTCGACGTGTCGTATAACCAATAACCAACCGTGTTGTCGTAGGTTCCACAATGTGCCCGAACACCATGTTTCCTCAACTCTACAGTGTGCCCTCACACTCCCTATGTTGCCCCAACGCTACAGTGTCCCATGACAGCCCCCATGTTTCATCAGCTCTACAGTGTGCCCTGTCACCCCCATGTTACTCTAACTCTATGGTGTGTCATGACACTCTCCATGTTACCCATACTCTACAATGTGCCCGCCCTGACACCCGCCACGCTCTATCAGCTCTACAATGTGCCCGCCCTCACACTCGCCACGCTCCATCAGCTCTACAGTGTGCCCGCCCTGACACCCGCCACGCTCCATCAGCTCTACAATGTGCCCGCCCTGACACTCGCCACGCTCCATCAGCTCTACAATGTACAGCCAAGTCGGACACGGCCGCACGGCCTGGTTCTTCTGGTACTGACCCTGGTGTACGTGCTGCTGGCGTTCAACGTAATGCTGCTCTCGATTGCGCCACACTACACCATGTACGGCGATCAGCACTACAGCAGCTCCACGCAGGGCGTCAATGGCACTGTAGTCACACAGGTAGGTCATATGCATGGTACACGGGGTATGTGGTACACAGAGGTGATACACGCAGGTAGGCGTTCCGCACATAGTAGATGACACCGTCAGTGCAGATACCTGGGGCATGCAGTGCGTGATACACCCAGGTATGTGGTGAACACGGACACGTGGTGGCTCAGTGACTGTGTTCTTCCATTGGTGCGTCTGGCACGGAAAATCCACTCAGGTACTCGGGATTCGGTAGTATTCTGGGCGACTGCTTTCAGTGGCACGGGGCTAGTATCGAAGCCGACCTGTCTGGTACTACGATCGCGACAATCTTGACAGTTGCTGCAATATTCTTGCGGTTCAACACGCGTTGTAGGCGAAATGGTTTCCGGGAAGACTCCTGTCGCCTTACCGGCTGGTTCAGACCCGACCTCAGCCCATTGACCGCTCAGACGCGGTTTAGATGGTACTGTGGACATACAGCAGCAAACCTTGGTCTCTCACGACATTCGTGATTGTGATGATCACTAAATACCGGTCATCTCTAAGTCGTTTTGATTGGGATCGCGCGGAATCCAGCAATAAGTAAATTCCATACTGGCGGCCCCTGGGTCAGCGGCTGACCTCGTTAGCGTATAGCCGGTGCGAGACGACATCGTTAGTGTGGTTGGGTTGTCCCACACGCCCAGCTAGATTGCCATGTGGCGCCGCCACTCTCACGTCGGATGGTCGCCTGGAGCTGAAACTCCGCCTGGTCAACGGACTCCAACCCACAGCCCTTCGGCCACGAAGTAGAGGCGGTCACCACTACACTGCCGGCAGCCGGGCGTGTCCGGCTGTAGAGGCGGTCACCACTACACTGCCGGCAGGTGGGCGTGTCCGGTTGTAGAGGCGGTCACCACTACACTGCCGGCAGCTGGGCGTGTCCGGCTGTAGAGGCGGTCACCACTACACTGCCGGCAGCTGGGCGTGTCCGGCTGTAGATACACCGCCGGCAGCTGGGCGTGTCTGGCTGTAGAGGCGGTCACCACTACACTGCCGGCAGCTGGGCGTGTCCGGCTGTAGATACACCGCCGGCAGCTGGGCGTGTCTGGCTGTAGAGGCGGTCACCACTACACTGCCGGCAGCTGGGCGTGTCCGGCTGTAGATACACCGCCGGCAGCTGGGCGTGTCTGGCTGTAGAGGCGGTCACCATTACACTGCCGGCAGCTGGGCGTGTCCGGCTGTAGATACACCGCCGGCAGCTGGGCGTGTCTGGCTGTAGAGGCGGCCACCACTACACCGCCGGCAGCTGGGCGTGTCCGGCTATAGAGGCGGTCACCACTACACTGCCGGCAGCTGGGCGTGTCCGGCTATAGAGGCGGTCACCACTACACTGCCGACCAGCACCCCCGTGACATGATGTACGGTCCGACAGGTGCTGCCCTGCTCCACTAAGGCACCAGCCGGCACACGTGTGACATGATGCACGGTCTGACAAGTGCTGCCATGCTCCACCAAGGCACCAGCCGGCACACGTGTGACATGATGTACGGTCCGACAGGTGCTGCCCTGCTCCACTAAGGCACCAGCCGGCACACGTGTAACATGATGTGGTCTAGGTGTAAGATGCTCGTCTCACAATCGAAAGATTGTGGGTTCGAGTCTCACCTGTCGCTACTTTTCGCCCGCGACCAATCGGCGTGAGAGATTGGCGACGCTATATGACTCAACGGTCGACGTGTCGTAAAACCAATAACCAACCAACTACGGTCCGACAGGCGCTGCCGTGCTGCACTAAGGCACCAGCCGGCACACGTGTAACATGATGCACGGTCCGACAGGTACTGCCCTGCTCCACCAAGGCACCAGCCGGCACACGTGTGACATGATGTACGGTCCGACAGGTGCTGCCCTGCTGCACTAAGGCACCAGCCGGCACACGTGTGACATGATGCACGGTCCGACAGGTGCTGCCCTGTTCCACCAGGTGCTGCCCTGCTCCACCAAGGCACCAGCCGGCACACGTGTGACATGATGCACGGTCGGACAGGTGCTGCCATGTTCCACCAAGGCACCAGCCGGCACACGTGTGACATGATGCACGGTCCGACAGGTGCTGCCCTGCCCCACCAAGGCACCAGCCGGCACACGTGTGACATGATGTACGGTCCGACAGGTGCTGCCCTGCTCCACCAAGGCACCAGCCGGCACACGTGTGACATGATGTACGGTCCGACAGGTGCTGCCCTGCTCCACTAAGGCACCAGCCGGCACACGTGTGACATGATGTACGGTCGGACAGGTGCTGCCCTGCTCCACCAAGGCACCAGCCGGCACACGTGTGACATGATGCACGGTCCGACAGGTGCTGCCCTGCTCCACCAAGGCACCAGCCGGCACACGTGTGACATGATGCACGGTCCGACAGGTGCTGCCCTGCTCCACCAAGGCACCGGCTGGTCAATGCGTCCTCAGCAGAATGGCGCTGCTTCTGCTGCGCTTCTCCTACAAGGCATGGATCTTCGGTGCCACTTTCTACTGGGCTACCTGGCTCTTTCTGCTGGTGAGACTTCGGAGGTAGAGGGAGGGGTGATTCGCGGACGAATGTTCCAGATAGATCAGTTTTCGTTCGATTGTTTGTTTCGTCGTGGGCAACTGTTTGATGATTACTTCTGCAACCTAAAGATGGTATCTTCCTCAGGGGTGAGCACACATTGAGAGTCTTGGGACAGGTATTTGCCTCTCGAAACTCTTCACTAAGGCGGATGTACTATCCTTCCCTACATACCTTCCCCGTAACTCCACGTTGATGGTGTTCATACAGCCCCCCCCCCCCCAGACGAGGCACCATCTTTCCGTGGTGGGTGGGGGGGGGGGGGCGATTGTGTGCCCCAAGGACCCGGCGGACCAGGCCATCGGTCCAGTGGTGAGGGGCGAGACTAAGAGTGCCTCACTCGTCCTTCCATCCATACGCTCCCATTCTAATGGCCATCCCACCTCAACATCCATGTCCTTCACCTGGCCCTGCATCACCAACTATCCCTACTAAGAGCAGGTAGGACAACTTCCCCGGTCCCGCCCTCCAGCTCAGTTGTATCGGAGTAGTCGCGCCCCCTCGGCCCGTCCCCCAGGGTTGACGGAGTCCTGGAGGCTGAGGTCCCCGTCGCACGGTGCTAGTTGTGACGGGGGACCAACACGCCTCTTTGGTCCCGATATCCCGGAGGGGCGTGCGGGCCCGTAGGGCCCCATACGGGTCAAGTGGCTGGTCGCCTCGGGCCGGGGACCTAGGTTTCTTCCCAGTGTCTGCCGGCCCGGCCGGCTGGGGTCAAGGGGTGGGCGGCGCTGGATCCCGGTCGGGGTGGTGAGTCTCTCTCCCCCGGCCGGGCGAAGGCGCCGCTTGCCCCGGGCGCCTGGTGTCCTCCCGTCCGCGGGATTCAGGCGTCCCCGGGACTCAGGCGTCCCCCCCAGTTGGGCCCCGATGTGGTGGGGCGCCCGAGGAGCCGAAACAACAACATATTGATGGCATCCACTAACAATAAAACAATCCTCCTGCTCCCTCCCGTAGGGGCCAGACCAGTCGTTCTTTTGTCCCCCGTATTCTGATTTTCAGAAGACATACTAAGTCCCTCGCCTCGTCGCCCCTTTCAACGACGCGACGGATGCGACCGACTTGAGAAGGTTTTGCGCTGCGAAAAGTTGGGGGACGGCTCCTTGGAGGTGGAATTCGCACTGGCAGGAGAGGCGGAGAGTGCATTGCAGATCTCCGAGTTTATATACAGTGTTAGGAAAGGTGACGGGAGTCGACGAAACCATACCAATAAGCATAGAGCCACACAAAACAAAGAATGCCTCACGAGGCGTGAGCAACTGTTTCGACTTAAGAGATGTGCCGGAAGAAGAGATAGTGGATGGGCTGTCCGAGTATGGAGTAACCGGGGCAAGGAAGATGAAGGTGAGGAGAGGTGCAGACATTATTCCAACCAACAATGTCATCCTAGCAACACTACAGATCACCCCAGCGAAATTCGGGTAGGTTGCATTCGCGTCAAAGTACGCACTTTTCTCCCTAATCCAATGAAATGTTTTAAAAGTCAGAGGTTTGGTCATACCAACCAGTACTGCCGAAATCGCCCTGTGTGTGGTAGATGTGCTTCCTACGACCATACCAGTGAAACGTGTAATTCCTAGATGGCTTTCTGCACGAACTGCGACAGGGGACAAACCCCCACACTTCGTTTGATCGAACTTGCCCAAGCTACATTAAGGAAAAAGAGGTAATATCCATAAAACACGCCCAGAAAATCACGTTTCGAGAGGCCAGATAAATATATGAAATGTCGCACCCCAAAGTCTCATATGCAGCGAAAGGAAAAAAACAAACTACACTGGCTCCACCGCACGCTGACATGAGAAAGACAACTGACCTCATCGCGCAACTCAGCATTCTACTTCGAAACTTCGGTGTGCCTGTCCCCTCACCAACAAAGCGAACGCTCCGAGACAGCAGAGCACGTTGCTCTGTCGACCCTGACCCTGAAGTCGCCGTTACGCCGCCCGCTACAGAGCGGGCATCAGACGAGTGGCATCGTGTGCAGCGGACCAAGGGGCCCATCAAGCCCTCCACTTTTATCCTCGAATCCTTACCCACCATTTCCATCGACCCATCCAGCCCATCAGTGCTCCACCCGAAGCCACGCCAATCCCCCCAACTCCACAAACCCCACCAAACCCCTCAGATCCTAAGATCGGACGTGCTGCGGTTCAGGTGCGCCCTGGAGCCCCAGATCTGGGAGCCCAGGGCCGCGCCGCGCGTCTAACTTCCTCGAGCTCGAAGCTTGAGGACCAGCGCCTAATGGCGACGTCTCATTCGGCTTCACAATTACCTGCGGCGGCCATGTGACCGCCGGAAATACCCCCCGTCGAACCGTACACCCACCAATATCCTCCTCGTCACCGAGTCCCGCTACGAAGCGGGCTCTTCCCGGTGCTGTGTCACCGAGTGAGTTCGGGAGCCCGCGCTCACGCTCACGAAGCCAAGATCCCCCGACTACAAGACCGTGACTAGTCAATTTTGTACGCTCTTTTACGTTCTTCGCTTAGCACCCCCACTGACACTTACTGACTGATGAGTACTATTTTACAATGGAACTGTACAGGTTTGCGGACTAGTATTAACGAATTACAAAATATATTACGACGTGCACCGTCAGTAGTATGCCTGCAGGAGACCAGGCTCTCCTCCGATGCTTCTTTTTACCTAAAAAAACTACTCTGTTTTACGTAAGGACGTCATCACACGCAGTGTGGCACATGGTGGTGTGCTCATTGCCGTCGACCACTCATTCCCCTTTCAACAAGTACACCTGACATCAAATATCCAGGCTGTCGCTGATCGGGTCATAATTAACCGCCGTGTTGCCACCATATGCTCCATACACTTACCCCCAGGAAACACTTTTTCACTTCCTGAACTGTCGCAAGCGATAGATCAGCTCACTCCCCCGCTGATTTTATGTAGAGATTTTAACGCCCACCACCAAGTTTGGGGCTCAACGAATACTACTAGTCGCGGACGTGCCCTGGAACAAATTATCCGGAATGTTCCCCTTGTGGTTCTTAACTCTGGAACTTCCAACACATTTTACACTGCCAACAGGACAAACCTCCGTGCTGGACCTCACGCTTTGCAGTCCTAAATTTGTCCCCTATTTAGAGTGGCCGGTGGACGATGATCCAGGTACGAGTGACCATTTTCCAGTTTGGACAAGTTTTATTGATGGAGTGGAAGCTGGTCGACGACCCCCCAGGTTAATTTTTAGCAAAGCTGACTGGAGCTCCTTTCAGTCCGATGTCGAAGAGAGACTCGGCGTGTGGTCGGAAGGATCGGTTTCCATGGAAGCGTTTACAGCTGCAACGTTACAAAGTGCTCAGCAGTATATTCCTCGTTCGTCGAGCACGTCACGCCGTGTACCAGTCCCATTGTGGTCAGATACGTGCCGGGATATGTTACGTGCTAGGAAGAAGGCATTCCGTGTTTTTAATCGCGACAGCAGTATGGCGAATCTGATAGCTTTTCGCAAAGCAAGGGCTCATGCGGGGCGCACAATTGCTGATCCCAAACGGCAATCATGGAAAGCATTCGTGAACACGCTAAATCGCTCCACCCCGCTGTCATCTGTGTGGTCCCGCATCAAGCGCATTTCGGGGAAGCTTACTCGTACGCCTCTCCCCACCCTCCACCCTCCACATAGAAGGTCGAGATATAATTGACCCGAAGGATGTCGCTAACGAGATTGGACTTCTCCGAAAGGTCGAAAAATAAAAACAGTCATCGTTTCTCGACATACAAGGCTCGATGCGAGCCACTACCTCTTCATTTCATAACATCAGACACAATCCACTACAACAATGCGTTTCCTATTACTGAACTGACTGCTGCGATAAACTCTCTTAGGAACGTAGCAGAGGGACCTGATACATTACACAACGACATCATCAAACATCTCCCGATAATAGTTCTAAATGTACTTCTACAAATGTTTAATGAAATGTGGGAAAGAGGTACCTTCCATCGGCATGGCGGAAGGCGCTTGTCGTCCCTATCTGCAAACCAAACAAAACTGGCAAGGACCCATTTCACTATCGACCCATTTCCCTTACCTGCTCGCTCTGCAAATTGTTTGAAAAAGGGTGGGCTTGCGACTTATGTGGTTTTTAGAACGCAACCGTTTACTCACCTCTGTACAGAGTAGCTTCCGCAAACACCATAGCACTTGATCATATTTTAGCTCTTGACTCCGTTTGTTCGCTTGAGCTTTATGAAATGATGTCATACCGCAGCCATATTTTTCGATGTCGATGGTGCTTATGATACCGCATGGCGGCATGGTATCCTCATGAAGTTTCACCGAGTTTGCATAAGAGGCCCGATGGGGTTTTTCTTGACGAATTTCTTAACTAACAGAACGTTTCGGTTAGAATAGATGGCTACCTCTCTGGCACTTTCCGGCAGATTGATGGCGTTCCGCAGGGCGTATCATGGGCGATTGATGGCATTGATGGCGTATTAAGTGTGACTTTGTGCGCCATTGCTATGCATTATGTGGGAGATACAATACCAACATCGGTAGGACGAGCATTATTCGTAGATTATTTTACAGTGTGGTTCTCCTCTGGTACGGTGCGGACGGTGCAAAGGCAGCTCCAATTAACTAATGAAATTGATGGAGTGGTGTGATACAACCGGTTTCACTATATCCACTTCAAAGTCCACCGCTGTCAATTTCTGCCGCAAACGCCGTTGCGCAGACCCGATAAGAATGAACGGTCACCTCATACCATTCAGATCGGCAATCAAGTTTCTTGGTGTGTGGATGGACCGCCATGTTACATACAAAACCCACATCACTGAGCTTACCAACAAATGTACAAAAGGTCTCCAGGTAATGAGTGCCGTCTCTAGGTGTTCATATGGGGCTGACAGATCAGTTTTGCTTCTCATGTGCCCATCCCTTATACGTTCCGAAATTGATTACGGGTGTTTTATTTATGACGGAGCATGTGATACCTCCAAGCGCCGACTTGATGTCATCCATAACACAGCCCTTCGAATTGCCACTGGAGCTTTCCGCACTTCACCATCAGACAGTGTTATGGTAGAGGTGGATGAACCTCCCCTTGCGCTGCGATCCAGGTTATTGGCAGCCAGATTTGCATCTAAGGTAGCCGAAAACCCAGAACATCCGGCATATCCGTGGATATTTCCGGGATCATCGATGCCACGTCAGTCGTCTCGTAGTCAGCGCGTCCTGCCGTTTTACTGGCGCATTACCTCGACGCTGCGTAACTGCAGCATCAGACCCAGCTTTTTGGCACGTACTGCTATTTCGACTACTCCATCGCAGATTGTCCCACCACATATCGATATTGCCTTGTCACGCTCGAAAAAAAATGCGATGTAAGCACAGCAGAGCTCCGAATGATGTTCCTTCAGAAAATACACGAATACCATGACTTCTCCCGGACTTACACGGACGGCTCCAAGTCTGAGGCTGGCGTGGGCTGCTCCTACGTCAGTCGATCCCGTGCTGGCTCTTTCTGTCTACCAAAACATGCATCGATTTTTACCGCTCAATTATACGCCATTTTGAAAGCTGTTCGTTTTATACAAAATGGTCAGACCTCAAAGCACGTTGTTTTCACAGACTCGCTGAGCAGCCTTTTAGCAATGTAATCCTTCAACTAGGATAACCGACTTGTTCGCAAAATTATACGAGTTGTATAATTACTAGACGGAATGGGTAAGACTACTGCGTTCTGCTGGATCCCCAGTCACGTTGGATTAGCTGGGAATGAAGCTGCCGACATGGCTGTGAAGGCCGCTATCAACAGTGGCCCCGTCGTTTCGTTATTACTACCCAAGAGATATCTATCCATATATATCATCGTTTATGCGATCAGAATGGCAACGGGTCTGTAGTTCGAAATCTAATAAACTAATGGTCCTGAAGCCGACACTAGGGCTGTGGTGGTCATCGCATCGGGTCGAACGATGGGAAGAAGTTGCGCTCTGCCGTCTAAGAATAGGACATATCCTAGCCACACACAGCTACTGAATGTCTTCCCAGCAGTGGGCTCAGCCTCGTTGCTCAGCTGGCTAGAGAAATGGCGCTCTCTCGGGTTACCACAGCCTCGCTCGTCCTTCCATCCATAAGCTCCCATTCCAATGCCCATCTCATCTCGACATCCATGTCCTTCACCTGGCCCTGCAACACCAACTCTCCCTATCACGAGCAGGTAGGACAACTTCCCCGGTCCTGCCCACCAGCTCAGTTTTATCGGGGTAGCCGCGCCCCCTCGGCCCGTCCCCCGGGGTTGACGGAGTCCTGGAGGCTGAGGTCCCCCGTCGCACGGTGCTAGCTGTGACGGGGGACCAACACGCCTCTTTGGTCCTAATATCTCGGAGGGGCGGGCGGGCCCGTAGGGCCCCATACGGGTCAAGTGGCCGGTCGCCTCGGGCCGGGGACCTGGGATTCGTCCCAGTGTCTGCCGGCCCGGCCGGCTGGGGTCAAGGGGTGGGCGGCGCTGGATCCCGGCCGGGGTGGTGAGTCTCTCTCTCCCGGCCGGGCGAAGGCGCAGCCTGCCCCGTATAACTCCTCGGGCGCCTGGCGTCCTCCCGTCCGCGGGGCCCAGGCGTCCCCCCTGTTGGGCCCCTGTGTGGTGGGGCGCCCGAGGAGCCGAAACCAAAACGCTTACATGGCATCCACAACACTAAAAAGCCCTCCTGGCCCCTCTCGTAGGGACCAGACTAACTTCCCACCAATCGCTGGTGGGAATAGCACCAAACCGAAGAGCAGCGGAGAAACAATTCCCCCTACACAACGTGTCCTTGTCTTACGCGGACTGTCAAAATGTATCGGCACACTGTCTCTATTTCAACGCCAAAACGGGTGTGATAGATTCGGAAAGAGTACTCGATGCGAAAAATTGAAAGATGGTGCTCTAGAGGTAGAGTTCGCTCGGACGGCAGAGGCGGAGAAAGCTTTGGAGGCGTCCGAATCTACGTACAGTGTACGGAAGGGGGATAGGAGGGTCGACGAGATCATCCAAATCAAAGTTGAACTCCATCAGACCAAAAACTCATCGCGCGGCATTATCAACTGTTATGACTTAAAAGACGTACCATAGGACGAGATCGTTGACGGCTTATCCAAATTCGGAGTAACTGGAGCGAGGAAGATGAAAACGAGAAGAGGTACAGAGACATTTACAACAAACAATGTCATTTTGACTTTTAACACAATAGACTTACCATCAGAGATACGGGTGGGCTACGTACGTGTAAAGGTTCGTGTCTTCCTGCCTAATCCCATGAGATGCTTCAAGTGCCAGAGGTATGGGCACGCTAATCAGTTCTGCAGAAATCGTCCTGTTTGTGGGAAATGTGCTGCATCTGGCCACAGTACCGAACAGTGCACACCCGAAACGTCATACTGTGTAAACTGTGGGCGCGGACAGAACCCCACACTTCCTTTGACCGCACATGTCTTTCTTATGTGAAGGAAAAAGAAATAATTGCAATCAAATAAACCCACAAAGTAACTTTCCGTGAGGATAGGGAAATGTGCGAACAGTCCCACCCTAAAATATCATACGCATCGAAGGTGAGAAGCGCCGCACCAATCGCACCCCAGGTACACGAAGACAATACCAAGGAACTGATTGCACACCTGTGCGCACTCCTCCGCTCCCTCGGCGTATCCTTCGCCTCGCCAGGAGCAGCTCAAATGAAAGTGACCGAGACCTCCGAAGCGCCAAAGCGCGCTGCTTCCCCGCGGCCGGCTTCGCCGCATCCTCCCACTACGTCGCTTGCTTCAGACCAGGCTCCAGAGGAATGGCAGCGTGTCCAACGGACCAAGAGATCCGCCAAGACCTCCAACAACGACCTGGGGTCCTCATCCCCCACCTCTGCCGTACTCACAGCAAGCCAGACCACCCTAGCACCATCCAAGACTACGCCAAACCCTCCACCTAGTCCTGGAGAGGGTGGTGTGGCCTCACGACGTGTCCCGGTAGTTACACCCCTGGCGATCCGACCTCGTCCCCAGATCGAGGTCCACCCGGGGGCATCCGATATGAGCGCGTCTGGACGGGCGGCGCGTGTTGGATCCAGGGACTCGTCGCCGAGCTCACGAGTTGAGCGACGGCTTCCCGAGACGACTCCCCCACCGTCCCCGGTCCCCGGGGTCAGCCCCATCAGTGCCCCGGAGACGAGAGGGACCATGGGCCCGCCTCCCACACCACCCCATGCGACGTCCACTGGACGCAGCAAGCGAGCACCACCATGGACACCATCACCATCCGGTGGGGACAACACAGATGTCGCCCCAGATCGTCCGATACCAAGTCATCTCCACATCTTTAAAGTAGTTGTGTTACGTTTGAGCAGTTATTTCTCTTTCAGACGGTCCCTCGAGAAGGAACGCCAGCATGGCAGCTTTTAGGTTACCCTTTTTAGTCACATCTAGTCAAGCCTAGTCAACCATGTCGTCATTAATTTTACAATGGAACTGCAGGGGTGTGAGGACCAGCCTGGAGGAACTCCAAGTTATGGTGAATGAGCACTCTCCGGTAGCTGTCTGTCTACAGGAGACGAAGCTTTTAGCTGGAACCCCGTTTTATATAAAAGACTACCAGGTCTTTCGTAATGATAACCCGACAGCCACCATCGCACATGGAGGCGTACTGTTGGCCGTCCATCACAGTGCTCCTGCCTTCCCGCTTATCCTGCGTACCAACCTGCAGGCAGTGGCAGCGCAAGTGTCAATCGGACACAGAAACATAACAGTATGCTCGATGTACCTCCCACCTGGCGGACCTCTACCATTGTCAGAACTCGGACAACTTTTAGCCGAGCTCCCTCCTCCAGTTTTACTTGTAGGAGATTTTAACGCCCATCACACAACCTGGGGATGCGCCGATAGTAATTCACGTGGACGACAATTCGACACGTTCTTTCTGCAAGAATCGCTTTGCATTTTAAATACGGGTGCACACACTCACATAGCATTCCCATCGGGAAGCACTTCCGCGCTGGACATTAGCGTGGCCAGCCCGCAGCTGATGCAATATTTCGATTGGTCTGTTGAATCCGACCCTAGAGGCAGCGACCATTTCCCGGTCTGGCTTCATTGTGTTGACGGAGCCATCCTGGGCTCGAGGCCACAACGCTGGAATTTTAGAAAGGCTGATTGGCCGGACCTTGTAGCCAAGCTTGATTACATTTTTAATACAAACGGGAACGGTGCTGCATCGCCTATAGAGGACTTTACCCCCATAATCTTAGATTGTTCCGCGGACTGTATCCCACGTACCTCTCGTAAACCTCGACGTGCGCCTGTGCCGTGGTGGATTGAACAATGCCGGGATGGTATTCGCGCCCGTCGACGTGCCTTCCGAAAGTTTGACCAAAGCAGTACCTTGGAAAACCTGATCGCCTTCCGGCAGGCCAGGGCGGCCGCCCGGCGAACAATTCGGGAAGCCAAAAGGACGTCATGGAGACAGTACGTGAACAAGTTGAACCGATTCACCCCTACCACGCAGATTTGGTCCCAAATACAACGAATAGCCGGACATTCGCGATCCACACCACTGCCAGTACTGCACGTCGCTGGCGGTATAGTCACAGAACCTCGAGACGTGGCGAACATTATCGCTCGAACCTTGGCGGACAGAAGCCTGAGCTGCGACCGAAATGCAGGTTTTCGTGACCATAGGGCTCGATGCGAAACATCGATGGTTGATTTTGCCAGCGCCGAGAAACTTTATTACAATGAACCCTTCACAATGGTCGAACTAACATATCAAATTGCTGTACTGCGCCCCGTGTCCGAAGGATCGGATAACATCCATAATGAGATACTTCAGCACCTCCCCAGAAATGCACTAGAAGTACTTCTGTCATGTTTTAACACTCTTTGGACGAGCGGCAGATTCCCGCCATCTTGGCGGGATGCGACCGTCATCCCCATATTGGAGCACAACAAGACTGGTTCTGACCCTCATCACTACAGACCGATTTCCCTGACTTCGTGCCTGTGCAAACTCATGGAGAAGATGGTCAGTGTTCGCCTCACGTGGTTCCTGGAACAGCATAACTTTTTTAGCCACGCGCAGTCTGGTTTTAGGAAAACCGATCCACACTTGACCATATATTAACATTGGACACTGCAAATCGTACCAGTTTTAGAGAAAAGAGACATGTAGGAGCTGTGTTTTTTTTTACATTGAGGGCGCCTACGATACGACATGGAAACAAGGTATTCTACTAAGGCTATGGAGGTGTGGTGTGCGTGGTTTTATGGGACATTTCCTTCAGAATTTTCTTACTGATCGAACATTTCGTGTTCGTGTAGGACGTACAATGTTTTATCGGTTGACGCAGGTCAACGGTGTTCCCCAGGGAAGTGTCCTTAGTGTGGCTTTATTTGCGGTAATGATCAATGATATCGGAGATGGGCTGCCATCACTGGCGGATCTAGCCCACCGGTTTGGGGGTGGGCAACTTTCGGTTTTCGGCTTCAGCCCCTCCCCTCCCCCTCCCCCAGTGGCATACCTAGGAATTATATCAGGGGAGGGGTCGAACGGATTTGGAGGGTGCGCCTTCATCCGCTATTTTTGGTTAAAAGCACCGGATTTCGGGGCACCGTTAAAAGCACCACTATTTGGCAAAGGGGCCCATTTGAAGAAGTAAAAAAAATTGACAACATAATTTCCTGTGTAGGGGCCCCAGCCTACCTCCACCGTTTCTATGTTACCGGATTTTTGTTCTTGTTTACCAAAACGTTCACGTTCTCGTTCAACGTCTTGTACCACGTCAACGTTCATGCACGTGTACACACTGGCGGATCCGATTTTGTCAACTCTTGCTGTAAGCAGAACTTAGAGCATGGAACCCTCGATGTGTGTTAGAATCTACTAAGCTACTATACTTGCTTCCAAACAATTATTATTATTTTTTATTTTTTTAATTGGAGATTCTTTCCTCCAGACGCTATTTTTTAACCTCGGCAAAGGTTACTGCATTTTAATTTAGTTGACTTCTGTTGGTTTCGGGGGGCCAAAAGACACTATGGCCCCTTTCAAGCGCTTCGGGGGGGGGGGGGCATGGCCGGAATGGCCTCTCCCTGGATCCGCCAGTGTAAATACATACCTCCTCTTGCTATTCTTCTTGAACAAATCAGTCAATGTAGTCTGTCTCTTCATCTTAGCAACCCCAACACCAACATACGAAACATGCTGCTCAACTGGGCTCAACTGGTCACTCGCACAAAACATCCTGTTCAAATTCCGCTTTCGAAATCTGGCTCACTGGGTCCGCTTGCCCGTTACTGGCTAAACAAACTTCATGAACTTATCTGACGAAGGAATAATGAAACTGCTGATTTCGTCATCTCTTGCTGTAAGCAGAACTTCAACAGCATAGAACCCTCGATGTGTCAGAATCTACTATGCTACCATATTGTGCTTCCAAACAATTATAACAAAATACCTGTAAATTTGGAGATTATTTCACCCGGAACGCCATTTTTTAACCTCAGCAAAGGTTACTGCATTTTAATTCATTTTACTTCTGTTGGTTTGGGGGGGGCAAAAGACACTATGCCCCCCCCATTTGAAGCGCTTCGGGGGGCCATGGCCGGAATGCCCCCCCTGGATCCGCCAGTGGCTGCCATGTGGCGTCGCGAAGTCACTTTTCGTCGATGACGTTGCAATTTGGTGTTCAGCATCACGTTCATCCTCAATGGAAAGACAGCTGGACCTCGCAACTTCTCACCTTGAGAAATGGAGTAACCTGAACGGTTTCCGACTTTCTACCCACAAGACTGTTGCAGTGCATTTCTGTCGCCGCCGTAGCCGCCAGGATACGAACATTCAGCTCTATGGAGAGCAGATCCCCTTCCAGCCTGCAGCTAAGTTTCTGGGCATCACATTTGATCGTCGTTTAACATACAAGGACCACCTAAAAACGCTGCGGCAGAAGTGTTCCAAGTCCATGAACATTATGAAATGTGTTGCCCGAGCTGCCTACGGAGCAGATAGGTCTACGCTTTTACTTCTATATCGATCGCTCATCCGTTCAAAACTCGACTATGGCTGTTTTATCTACGGCTGTGCCAGTGATTCCAACAAACGTATGCTCGACACTAGGCGGCTTCACGCGTGCACTAGCGGGAAGTAATCGTCATGACATCCCAATGGCGGGGTCAGGGCATAATAATTACGTTGATCTGAAAGCTTTTAGTCTGTAGATTGGACCAATTTATGATATCAATAAACAAACAGAGTAGGTTCAGTTACCTAATACGACAAGTTGTTGGACTAGTAACAGCTTGTTTATGCGCGAACCCTGAAAATGTACACCCACATCCGCGCCTGGGACGTCATCTATTCGGAAATCTGGAAGTCAGACCAAGCGAGCCTGACTTCGAAAGTAAACTCGATGACAACAGCTGTTTGTCGAATTCAGCGGTCTTCAAATGCCAAATTGTCCGAGCACTTGACCGCTCTGATCAATATCGCCAGCCAACTTCAACTGCAGTAAGTGATTGGCCCTTTATGATAGCTGGGACGAATCATAATCCACGTTTCAAAATATGACGTCATTATTTGTGCTCTGATTGCATCATTTACGGCTGAAATATGTCGGGCGAGCCAATAAACAAGTTTGTCTCAGATGCGCATATTTTGGATGTATTGCGGTTTTTTGGGTGCTCTAAACAATTCATGCTTTGCTCTTTCTTGCGTGTATGATATTCAAAGACAAGGATCAATTGCCCTCCCCCCACAGTAGGGGTTATTCAGGTAGGAGTACAGCAACATTTAAAAACTGAGCCACGTATGGTGCGGTACAGCGGATGCCATTACAACTGTAAACAACCCGCTTGTAAAGTGGAGATAATTTAATATTTTCGGGAGCGTCAAGAGGGAATTGTAGCATCTGGAAATGATGTATTTCAATATTTATTCATAATACAGGTACTTCACAGCCATAACATAAAACGTATAAGGAAAAATATTCATCCGCAGGATATATGCTACCATTTTCTCCCTAATATTGTATATTTGCTGGTAATCCAACGGCAAATTTATTTTCAATCTAGCAGATGGCACTTTGCCTCCGCTATAGATTTAGGGAAAACAAAAATTATTTTCTATCCGACAACTCCTACCTCCCGACCATGGTGCCAAATGCGGCCAGATTGGCTAGTTGCTTCCGTGAATTGAGCGCCTTTTTCAAACAGTGCCACAATTTGAATATGTCGGTTGAGTTTAATATTGAATTTATTACTTCATAGTTAAAACTTCTTGAACATTCCATATATACAGATAAAGTACATATATTTCAATGATATGCCCTTCATACTAGACGAAGTCATCGACATTGCATCCCGGTGCTTATTGGCCGTCGTGAAAAGGGCTACTGTCCACTATGCCGCCTTGCGTATTGCCACAGGGGCATTCCGCACCTCTCCGACTGCAAGCCTTCTCGCATATCCTGATAAAGCCCCGCTAGCCCTTAGACGAGACAAACTTGGACTGCGGTATGCGTGCAGGGTGAGGAAATCTCCTCTAAATCCAGCATACCAGGCCTTCTTTGCCCACCGTACGCTTGCGCTGTTCTGTGACGGACGTGGCAACGTACTACCTCCTTTCTGCGTGAAGTTGCGGGAGCTGGCAGAGGGGAGCGGTATCCAAATGCGCAGCATTAGAAGGATTGAGCCACTGCCCGTTCCCCCATGGGAACTGATTCAGCCGTCGGTAGACACGACACTGTCGGACACACGCAAGGACGAAATTACCCTGGAAATGTTTCGGATGAAGGCTCTTGAACACGTTCACGCCTATCATTCATGCACTCTCACCTACACCGACGGTTCGAAAACTAATGATGGCGTGGGGTGTGCCTTTGTAAGTGGGGCCACGATCCGATCGTTCACGCCTATCATTCATGCACTCTCACCTACACCGACGGTTCGAAAACTAATGATGGCGTGGGGTGTGCCTTTGTAAGTGGGGCCACGATCCGATCGTTCACGCTGCCTCCACACGCAACGGTTTACACGGCTGAACTTCTTGCCATCACAAAGGCCATGTGTTTCATCGAAATAGGGAGCGATGTCGACCACGTAATACTCTCGGACTCTATGAGTAGCCTTCTAGCGCTGAAACAGTTTTATCCTCATGACCCTGCCGTGCAGGATGTGTTATTGCGTATAACTATGCTTAAGCGAGCCGGGAAAAATGTAACCCTCTGCTGGATTCCAAGCCATGTTGGAATACGGGGGAATGAGCTGGCTGACCAAGCAGCAAAACGTGCTGCGCGGAGACAGTACACCCATTCGCTTCCTCTTCCCGCGACACACTTCAGCCAGACAATAAATACATTCTTCCAGGACAAGTGGCAACAATGTTGGGACTCGACCGGCGGAAACAAATTAAGAACCATCAAGCCAACTCTTGGTGTTCGGAATCATCATCTAGAGCTTCCCGGAAGGAGGAGGTGGTTCTCGCCAGGATGCGAATGGGCCACACGTATGCTACCCACGGCTACCTGCTGCGAAACGAGGACAGGCCGATGTGTACTCGCTGTGATAGCCCATTGACAGTGAAGCACGTTCTTCTGGTGTGCCCCCTATTCTCAGCGCAGCGACGACGATTCTTTGGACGAGATTTGTCCGCGCTGACGATGGCGGGTCTTCTGGGTGATGGGTCACGCGTGATTCATACTGGACGGTTGTTCGAGTTTCTCTCGCAAGTGCGGTTTGATGTTGTTTACCCAGGGAGATCTTAGATACTTCGTATTTCACAATGCATTTCACCCCATGACGTGTCATTCTGACTGATTTCCGCTTTCTTTCACTGTTTGATGATGTGACTTCCATTTCACTGTTTCCCTGACGATGTTGCTTGCATTTCACTGTTTCACTAACAATGTTATGGGCGCTGCTTGACGGACGCAGTCGATGCGCCCCTAAACTCCAATAACTAACTAACTAACTACTGAATGTCTGGAGGTGACCGATCCTTGTGCCCACGCTGTTCTGCCCTGCTTACTGTACACCATGTCATTGTAGCATGTTCAGCGCTGGAACCTCTACGCCGCCAGTATTTTGGAAGAGCGAGCACCAACTCCTTGCATATGCTACTGGGTGACGACTCGGAGGTCGTGACGTCCAGTAGCATCTTTGATTTCCTTCGACAAGCAAACTTTGATGTTATATATCATCCATGATAATCAATACTCTACTTTTGCTATTATCTGATTTGAAGGACATAGCATTCTAGATTCCATCTAATCATTGTTATAGGTACAAAATGACCTTGTTGTCGACGTGCCCCTAAACATCAATTCATCATCATGGTGTTCATACAGGGTAGCTATGCAGACTGTATGCAGCTGTATAGCACCCGACATTACTGTCCTTCCCATGCAGCGAAAAATACTAGACGGAAGTGTGAGTGTTGCAATGGGACATATCCACAACTTTTGTGATGGTAGTTGTAGGCCCCCTATAGCGTTGTATAGGAAGCATGCATTTTTAATTGAACGATGTGCTTTATCTTAATCTGAATGCTGTTCAGACGTTCCCCTCTCCTGGGCAAGACCCAAATGGTAGGTAACGCCCCCTCACTGTATCCACGTAGAACATGGTCTGGGAACACCAGTGAAGCGGTCAGTCTGATATTCTCAGTATAACGTAACACTGGGACCGATCGACTATCGAGGCTTCGGTGTGCTATGGCTTCATACATTGCTCATTTGTGGGTAGTTTAAATGCCGGCATTGCTCCTCTGGCTGATGCTCGCATTCATCCTGACTGTACTTCTCCCCTTCGGTTAGACCTTTCTTCTTTGTCATTTCCCCTGCAGCACCTAATGTCCCATTCGGTTGTCGCGCCTTTATTTTTACCACCTCTCCGCCATCTTACACGGTGAATCACAGTTTCATACAATGGCCAATCCGCCACTATCTCATGCCCTAACCACCGGCCACTGTCTCATGCCCTGACCACTCTGCCGCTGTCTCATGATCTTACCACTCTGCCGCTGTCTCATGCTCTGACCACTCTGCCGCTGTCTCATGCCCTGACCACCCGGTCACTGTCTCATGCCCTGACCACTCTGCCGCTGTCTCATGCTCTGACCACTCTGCCGCTGTCTCATTCCCTGACCACTCTGCCGCTGTCTCATGCCCTGACCACTCTGCCGCTGTCTCATGCCCTGACCACCGGCCACTGTCTCATGCCCTGACCACTCTGCCGCTGTCTCATGCTCTGACCACTCTGCCGCTGTCTCATGCCCTGACCACTCTGCCGCTGTCTCATGCCCTGACCACCCGGTCACTGTCTCATGCCCTGACCACCCGGCAACTGTCTCATGCCTTGACCACCCGGCCACTGTCTCATGCCCTGACCACTCTGCCGCTGTCTCATGCTCTGACCACTCGGCCACGATCTCATGCCCTGACCACTCTGCCGCTGTCTCATGCCCTGACCACTCTGCCGCTGCCTCATGCCCTGACCACCCGGTCGCTGTCTCATGCCCTGACCACCCGGCAACTGTCTCATGCCTTGACCGCTCTGCCGCTGTCTCATGCTCTGCCCACCCGGCCACTGTCCCATGCCGTGACCGCTGGCCGCTGTTTCATGCCATGACCGCTGGGCCGCTGTCTCACTCATTCCTCGACCAGTCTCATTCATGCCCCGACCAGTTTGCCACTGTCTCATGCCCCGAACAGTCTGCTACTGTCTCATGTCCTTACCACACGGCCACTGTCTCATGCCCTGACCGCTGGGCTGCTGTCTCATGCCGTGACCGCTGGGCCGCTGTCTCATGCTGTGACCGCTGGGCCGCTGTCTCATGCCGTATCCGGCCCACAGTCTGTGGTGGCCGGCTTCTTCATCGCGCTGTGGCGCCGCAGGCCGCAGGCTGTCGGCCTGCCGTCCGAGGAGGACCGCTTACTAGACGCCGTGGACGCATGAAAGAGCTCGGGTCAGGACGGAGTTGTGAGTCCACGCCCGATGGAGCAGCCAGACACGGAGCGCGGATTGGTACGGAATTGTGAGTTCACGCCCGAGGGGGCAGCCAGACACGGAGCGCGGTCCGTTCCACCAGAACATTCCCTTGTGGCTGATAACTGGCTGTGCGGTGGTGCGCACAGCCCAGTAGGCGCGACAGCTCGGCCTATAGGGCAGACTCAAACTGACCTCCACGGTCGGTCGTGATGTGGC